>QANT01003420.1:0-14251 GCA_003254885.1 Purshia tridentata | reverse complement strand
ACTTAGAAGTGCATTTGCAGGTTTCGTGGAGAAAAAGGGTTCGTCCAATTTCAGGGGAGGTTTTGCCGAAATTTCGGTAGGATTTTCCTTGATATTGGATGCCCGCAGGATCACTCCGGGTTTCAGGGCGGAATTCGGGGTGGGTCCTGTCAGTTATGGGTGATGGTGACGCCGGTGCAGACGCAGGCGGTGGCTACTGTTGGTGACGCCGGCGCAGAAGGCAGTGGACGTTGCGGCTACTGAAGATGGAGATGGAGGGGATGAGTGAGTGAGAGATGGCACCGCTAACACAGTCGGTGTAGGAAGGTCAGCAACGACGGAGCCGGCGGAGGAGAGAGGTTAGCAACGACGGAGCCGGCGGAGGAGAGAGGTCGACGGAGGCAGCAACAGAGGAAGCTTCGATGGTGTGGGATGCGGTTTGGGAAAGTTTGTGGTGGGGTAGGTTAGGGTGGGATGAGATCAGAATTTTGGGTGGGTTTACTGAGTAAAATTAGATGTTTTATTAGATAGGGGTATTTGTGTAATCATGGGGTGGTTAACTCAGCAAATCTTGTGGAGTTTAAATTTAGAGGTGGTCAACTCAGCAAGGGTGGTCAACATAGTAGCTTAGGGTGGTCGGTATAGCCTGGGCCTAAAAATATTTTTACCATTCAATTTCCATTGATAGGGAAAAAATTTTCAAAATTAACTTACAACTTTGCCCCTGTGTCAATTCAAAACATGAATTATGAATTGTGTTATTTTGCCTCCTTTACTTTACTTTACTTTGAATGCCAAAATGCTACTTTCATCAATTCGGTTGCAAATTTCATCTAAAATTTAGCATGTGCAATGCAGGTGATCACTTTTTCAATGCTATATTTGTCATTCCACCTAATATAAGTCCATAGAACTTAGAAGTCAAATTACTTCACTCACGTGACTATTTTTTGGATGGAAAATATAACTTGACTAACAGAATGGGCAAATTGGCTTCAAAATCAAATTTAAGGGAGTATATTGATACAACCAATATCGAGATCAAACTTTAAGTCATTTTTAAAACATTTTCCCTACTTCATATCAATGTCACGAAAGAATTTTTTGGATTTGAAAAAAGGATTTGAACTTGGAACATCTTCCAAACATTTTTTTTTGTTTTTTTGGCCAAGGAACGTCTTCCAAACATTAAAAGGATAAATATCACTAAACTAATAACTAGTAAGTTGTTTGGTCATACAACAACACTAATGAGCTGAATGTTTGCACTTGTTGGATGCATAAAGAATATTAATTGGCCTAGGAGTAGAACAGCAACTTGATTATTCTTGGTAGGAGATTAACTTAAGTGTAAATATCACTAAACTAATAACTAGTGGCTTGTTTTATCATTAAGCAGTGATCAGTGGGTTTGTCATGGTGGACTTTCCATTAGGAGATTAGCTTAAGTGTAAGTGTGTTGGTAACCGTGGTATAGAATAGTAGGAGGTTTTGGTACCAATTTTTAATAGCAACAATACTACACTTACAATATTTTTATACTATAATTTTATACCATCTTATTTGGCAATCTATATGGCATTCATACATTGGATACTAAAAAAATAAAAATAAAAAACCCTAAAAATAAGGAAATACTCGCCTAATACAATAATGACACATAAGATGGTACAACAAATATGGTATAAAAATACGGTAAGAATAGCATTATTGTTTTTCAACAGTGATAGTGCTCCACCGAATCAAACCAACAGAGGATGTGCCTGCTGTATAATGTATATATGTCAATGCTGAAGAAAGAATTAACCTTTTGAGTGCTCATATATGATCATCACCCACAAACTGTTATTTAATTAATTAGTTAAGCTGATAAGCTCGATCCAATGCTCGTTTCCTATAAATTAAGAACATAAACAAAGATTTGTAAGCACAATATGTTATGCAACCGAAACAAAGTGTGGAGTATTGCACCGACCACCTGGCCAATAAATTTATTGTGAAGATGGTTTGGCTAGAAGTCCAGTGTACATATATGCTAGCCTTGTATTAATTTGTATTTTTATTTTGATTTTTTTTTCTTATTTTGTTTTTCACATCCCTCTCTCCATATTTTAAGATAGTGGAATGTGAGAGGCCAAAAAAAAACAAAAAAAGATAGTGGAATGTGTTTTTTATTTTAATCATTATGTTTTATAATTACAACAACTTTTTTTTAAACCCCCTAATTACCAAAAAAATTTTCTAAGCCCCCACCCATTTAAAAACTCTCCCAAAACCCCCTAAAACTTACAATGCTTCTTTTACCCTTCTGATTTATTCTGACGCGCGCGCTGACGCATTCTGATGCAGACTGACAGGCACGCTGAGGCGTTCTGACGCGCGCCCAGTGTAACTATATTTTAATTCAGTTACACTTCAATACAGTTACACTTCAATATAGTTACACTGTCACTGAAATTGAAACTGAATTTTAAAAAAATAGTTACATTGAAACTCAATTTCATAAATACAATTACATTAAAAATAACTACAAATAATTACACTATTATTTTTCAACAAGAAAAAAAACTTGCAAGCCCACAAAAAAAATTACACATTTACTAAAAAACAGCTACACCTTCACTAAACAAATAGTTATACATTCACGAAACAAACAGTTACACTTTCACTAAACAAACAGTTACACCTTCACTAAAAAATAATTACAGCATTATTCTTTCAATAAGAAGAAAATATAATTACACCATTACAATAAAAATAATAGTCCCTAATTTAAAACCTCCTAGCCATTCAAAAACTTGAATTTAGTTTCACAGTTTTAGTGAATATAGTTAAATTAAATTCAGTTTCACTAGATGCATCAAAACTAAAACCGAAAAACAAACAAAACACTTGTTACTTGTTATGTGTTGTTATTGTAGTTAATTATAATTAATTATCTAAAATTTATGTCTTAGTTAGTGCTTCATTATGATAACAGATCAAATTAATTTAAAAATGAAAAAAAATATATGGATCAAATTGATTTTTTCAAAATGGATCATTATATTGAGACCATTACGACCAAATAAAGCATGGGTTAAGCTAGAAGAGATTTGAAGACATCAAAAAGGCTGCTCTTGCTTCCCATAGAAATTTTTTGGCCCAAGGTATATAAAAAGGAAAAAATGGTGGACAATGAAGTTGATCCAGTGGTGTAGCTTATTGCTTAATTATGTTACTTGCTCCAGCGCTCCAGCTTGCTCCAGTGTTGACCTCACAGCTTGACCTTTCATAAGTGGGGCCAGAATAAAGCGTCCATAATAAAGACTTTCATTAATGGAAATGTTTTGATGTATCCGACGAACCAGAGGAGAGAGAGAATCGGAGGAGAGAGAGGTTAAGCAGAGAGAGAGAGAGAGTTTCACGCAGAGGGAGGAAGGAAAAATGAAACAGGATATAATCGAAATTTTATTTAGAAAGGGGGTCAACTGTAGATGGGTGTAAGTTGACTAGGGGGTTTAGGAAAATATTAAGTGAAAAATTGGGGGTTTTGAGAGAGCTGAATTTTGGATGGAGGCTATGAGAGATTTTATCTCTAACTAGGGGGTTTTTAATTATTTACATTTATAATTAATGTAAATATTTATCCTAGTTAGAGGATTGATTCTCTCATAACCAATATTCTCATTTACCTGATTTGTCAGCTTTATGTTAAGTTTTAATTATAAAAGCCCAAAATGTCCTAGTTAAAACCTAATATGCAGCCTCCATAAGCCATTTTATACCCTATAAATCCTAAATCCTAAATCCTATACCCAATATAAACCTCTTAGTTAGAGATTAATTCTCTCATAACCCCCACCCAAAATCAAACTATTTCAAAACCCCCTAGTCTACCTAACCATCTAAAATTAACTTTTTCTTTTTTAGCATTCTGCTTATACCCTTTTTATTTGTTTTTAATTATAAAAAATTTTATTTATGTTTTTTTTTAATTTCAGAAATACCATTTATTTAATCTTTTTTTTTTATGTTTTTTTTTATGTTTTTTATTTTAGTTCGAAATTTTAAACCACCTAACCACATAAAAAATTTGTCTAAACCCCCACTCATCTGGAACTCTCTCAAAACTTTCTAGAAGTTATAATATATTTTTTTACCATTTCTGACATGTTCTGATACACGCCAATGTAACTGTATTTGAACTGAATTTTGGAAGTACAGTTACGCTAGAATTGAATTTCAAAAGTTCAGTTACACTAGAACTAAATTTCAAAACTTCAGTTTATTTGAACACCATTTTTTAATTAACTGAAACTGTGAAAGTGAATTCAATTTTTAGTGAAACTGTTTTTAGTGAACTTGTTTTTTGTGAAACTGAATTCAGTTTTTAGTGAACTAAATGATTTTTTTTTTGTCAAGTAATGATATAATTATAGTTTTTTTTTCTATTGAAAAATAATGCTTTAGCTATTTTTTAGTGTAATTATATTTCTAAAATTCAGTTTCAGTGTAATTGTGTTTTAAAAATTCAGTTTCAGAAATACAGTTACACTGTTACTTTGAACGAGTGTCGGTCCGCGTCAGTGCACGCATGTTAGAATGCTTCAGAGAGCATTATAGCACGTCAGAAGGGTTAAAAAAGTATGATAAATTTTATGGAGTTTTAGGAGAGTTTCTAGATGGGTGGAGGTTTAGAAAAAGTTTTTTAGTGATTAGGGGTTTTAAATTAGAGACTCTTATAACTATATCCATCATTTATTAGGTTCTTTAAAATGACTGTTTTGTTAAATAAAGAGTATTTTAAACAATACTATTTTTTGTGAAGTCTGTAACACCAAATTCTTCCTGGCTTTATAATGTAAAGATGTCTATGGTGTTTTAGTGTATGAATTAGATGAAAAATTAATCTCAGTATGTACCGAAAAAATAATAATAATCTTGGTCCGAATTTAGACAGTTGAAGGTAGGAATCTGAATGGCCACTAAGGCCTAGTGGCAAAGCCAGGATCTTCAGCTAAAAGCCTACATAAACTTTTTTTTATTTAGTGTTGATTAATAATTTTGTGTGTGTTATAAGTATAAAATTTTTCCTTTTATGAGTTTTCAAATTTTAATAATGTTGTATGGTAACTTCATTGTTTTGAATGCACAATTCTTTTTCTTATGACCTTCATAACAATAAAAATCATCTTTACATAATTAGAATTAATTTCAAAAACAAAAAAATTAAGATAATTAACTTGTTCTTAAGTTAATTAATCATTAAGTATCTCGAACAAAATTAAGCATTTTTTTTTTTATAAAATAAGTAAGTGAAACACCCAAAATTTTCATGATTTTGTGTTAAGGGTGTTACTATCTTAATTAAATTAGTTAGCACTAATTCTTTCGGTTTTAAAACTTGAAATGTGAATTTATTCCACATTTAAGGTTATAATGGAAATTTTTTTTATTTACTTTTGTCCATGTATTTCTAAAAATGCAAGCACACCTATTATAATTGGCTTACATCCACTTGATTAAACAAAGTTAATTATGCATGAGAATTGTATGATCGGATCATAAAGTATGTGCCTACACTTGCATGACTATATACTTGCCTAAATTGCTATGCAAACACTTTTTTATATAATTGCTTGACTAATTAAATAGGTTGTTTGTACACTCAATTAATCCTTTCGGATCACATGCATGAACATGCTTGTGTAACTATATAATTATAACATAGGCATGACTAGTAATAGATTTAACAAGTAAGAATGCCAATACCAAAGGGTTGAAAGTTTAACATTAACCCTAATGTTCACTGACCTTGACCACTAAGGCTAGAACCCTAGCCTGGGTTACTTGAGTAAGAGATAAGAAAGAGGGCCATTCCATAGGAAGATGATCATGAAATAGGCTAAGAGGTTGAGTGTGGTTTCGGATTAGAGGAAAGGAAAAGAAATAAAATGAAATGGTGAGTTAGATTAAATGGATTAGAACAAGGAAAGGCCTTGCATTTGTCAGTGAGTGGGTTGTTTGGCCTAGTTCATTAGGCTAATTATTCATTTAACTAGACCTTAGAAGATTGGCTAGACACTTAGAGCCCTCTTGGGAAACTCAAAAACCCTGACAACCAGCCTTGAATCCTTGACCCGCCAAAACTGAAGGTTGAAGAGGTGACTCTTCAGTTTTCCCTCCAACAGCCATAAGTCCCTTCTTAAAAACCAACCTTAGTTCACACACAATTCTCCACATTAAACTCAAAGATTAATCAGAGAGAGAAAGAGAGAGAGAAGGAAGGAAGAGAGTTCGAAGGAGAAAGGAGAAAGAAGAGAGTGCAGTCTCACTGCCTTCTCGAAGGAGCTTTTGTGAATCCCTGAAATCTTTTCGAATCTCCTAGTTCCTGAGCTTGGTTATGGATGTAGTGACTAGGGTCAGTGACTTTTCGAGAATCCAAAAAAAAATTCATGTGTTTTCCTTTGATAATTCTGTTTGGCAAATATCACATCTTGACCTTCCTATTTTGTTTTTAAATTTTGTACTGATTGACAAGGATTTTGGTTTTGATATTCCAAGATTTAGAAACTAGACATATCAAGCTTTCTTTTAAGCCAAAACTCACTTGATTACAGCTTGTTATGGATTTATGGTGATTTTTTCAAATGTCATAGGCTGCTGCCAGTTTTCTGCAGAATATTCAATGAAAATGTTTGAGATTTACATGCACGAATATTGTTATGCTTCGAGTTTTGATCTGAAATAATTACAGTAAGTTAAAAACATGATTTCAGACCTATTCTAATTGGTTTTACTCGATTTGATTCAGTATACAAGAAAAACATTTTTGACCATATGCATAGTAAACTAGTCAAAATCAGTTTTCTGGTGTGTGTTTTGTCTCTTAGAAAATCCAACTTGCACAACTCCAATTGTGAAAATTTTTATACATTTGTGTTAGCATGTTAACTAGCCTTCTGTGAAATTTGGTTTTCAAACGATCTTTTTACGATTTTATAAAAATTCCAGAGCAGCACTGCTCTTTTGAACTTTTGATTTTGTTGTTTTAGTATAAAATTGGAAATTTCAATTTTAAAGCTTTTTGGCTTGTATACTTAGGTTGAGCAAGTCATATTTCACCCCTAGAGATACCCAAAGGCAGAAGGGAGCCTATTTTCAAGTGAATCTCGATTTGGGTTGTTAAATCCCATGTTTTCAAACTAAAACACTTGATTTTCCTTACTGCAGTCTGCAGCAGACCTCTTTTGATCTTTTGAGTTTGTTTTGATTTCAAGCTATGAGTTATGCTTCAATACATAATTTAAAACTTGTTTGAAGTCAGAGAAAGGTTGTTCATTGATTTGGGAACTCAAAAGCCACCTAACTTAGCTAATAAGCCACTTAAACCTAAGAAACCCTAAGATTAGTTATGAGTACTGATTTTAACAATTATTGTTTCTTGGTTTAGAACATTCATCTACTTGGAAGTGCAGCAAGGAAAAAGGATCTTTTTTCAAACTAGAGGGATCTAGTCCACTTAAACTATATGTTTTTGGTATAAGTATATATATATATATATTATTCTAAATTTGTTGTAAGTAAATAACGAAACATATAGAAAGCAATTTTTTGCAAAAATGTTGTGGTGGTGGCCTTATTATTATTGTTTTTATTTATTGTTGTAGTCTTGTAGACTTGTCCCTCCTAAAATAATCAGACTGCTTTTTATTCTATTTTTAAAAAAAGTTGGTAAACTTTTGATGCGAATCAACTTTATTTATATTTCAATTCTAGACATTTAGTAAACACTTTAGCGAGAATGTTCAATTTTGATTTCTTCCCATTCCAATCCCTTTTGTTCTAGTTCATTCTTATTCTGATCCATGTATGTAGACATGCCATGAGATGAGGTAACTTCACAAATAGTAATTGAATTTCAGAATATAGTATTCCAATTCTTTTGTTATATTCCACATATATTACATGCTTCGCTTGGATGTCTAAAATTTTAATAGAGTATTGACACTGACCAAATGTGTCATTCAGGTTTTGCACACATGCTCTAAACGAGTTTTCTTTGTTACTCCACAAGTGCTGGAGAAGGACATTAAGGCCCAGTTTAGTATTGCTTTTTAAAGGTAAAAATTATTTTTATTGGCAGCGATACTGTGTTTAGGTGTTTGGTAAAATAAAAAATTTCAGCTTTTTAAAAAAAATAACTGTCATTGGAAACTAAAATGAGAAGTTGGTGTTGAGCAACTTCTCATTTTAGCTTATTTTGGAATCAGTTTGAAGAATCAATCATATTTAATGAAATTTCTCACAACTGATTATTTTCACAGCAAAAATAAAAGTGATTATCTTTACGGCACAGCAATACCAAACTGGGCCTAAGTCTGGTGATTAATTCTTGAACTATGCATTTCTTAAATGACAAGTGGGTGATTTCTCAGATTTCTGAGATTTGATTTGGACTATAAATATTATAGTATATCTGAAACGCATTACAGCATGTAAGGCATGCTATTATATCCTATTTGGGGCATGCTGTATTTCATATCATTTGGAGATAAGCCATCTTTCATATATTACGATATTATTTGCAATTGCTAAATGCTATATCAACTACCTTTTTACTTCTCATTTTAGTGCTGCAAAATTGAAGAATATTTAATGCGAATTAGAATGTAGGATGATATATAAATTAATAAGTTAATATGATGTTTCAAAACAGCCAATAATTTAGTTAATTATATGCCCAACATTGCACAAGTAAAGCATTTATCTCATCTAACAAGTACTACAGCAACATAAGCCTCTAAGACCAAATTAATTGATTAATTCTTCACAAATTAAGCTGCATCCATAATTTGTCTGATCATCCAAAACTCTCATCGGCATGTCACCTAATTGTCAAAAAAAATGTCCATCATTTCAAAATTTCCGCCCAAGCATCTATATAATTAATCTAATGAAAGTATAAATTATATATTGTTGCACCTTTTAACTCAAAAACTGTTAAAAGAGAAAACTGTTATACCATGTATGAATCTTAGATGTCAAAAATGTAGTTCGTAAGGAAGTCAAAAACAACTTTACAGAAGTCATGCAATCACTTTGAATGTATTATTTCAAAACAAATAGATTTGAGCAGCAAGATTATCAATATAGAATGCTTAACTGTAGGGCTTTTGAAGCATGAAAACTATGTCAGCAGTATTCCTATTCGGTCATGAAACCACAACAATGCATGATACGCCTTTTCTTTGTAGAACGTAACCTTCCTGTGAAATTTGGTTGTTGGAGTGGCCAACTGAGAAGACAAGGCATATATGTATATTAGAAATAAGAATGAATCATAGACTGCCACAAGTCTTCAAAAAACAAATTATATGCTTTCTTTAATTCCACAATAAACAAAGAAATATGTTTGCCTACAAATTTGGCATAAAAATATAATAAAAATGACATAAATGATACTTTAACTAATAAAGAATGCATATACATAACCAAAATGCACACAAGAAGTTTACCTATTGAATTGATCTGGGCTAGTCTCCTCAACAACCATCTTTAGATTCAAATAGGCACCATTGCTTGCTCTTAACACAAGCAACTCCACAGATTCTCCAACTTTGTCCCATATCATTCCCATGAACTAAAACCAAAACGAGAATGCTTAACAAAATTTACAGTAATAAATGGAATGATAGACAGCTCTAATTGAGGTTATATATATACCTGTTAGAATATAAATAAATAAAAATACATAAAAGGTGATATACCTCCAAAAAACTCGGGACAGAGCTTCCATTGCACTGAATAATAACATCATCAGCAAGTAGCCCAGCACGGTGAGCAGGGGAATCTTCGCTAACCTAGTAGATAATTTGCAGAAAATGAAACTTCTTATTTTGATATATCTCCAAAAACTACTACTCTTCCACATATAGCATTAAAAAGGTATTAAAAAGTATTTGACTGTTTTGCTAACCAGAATGACAAATGTGGGCAAAATTGCGCACAAGTTAACAAATGGTCGTCAAAAGGCATGAAGACACTTTCTATTGGAGCCAATTTTGACTTCATTGGCAATTCACATATTAGAGCTTACTAATTACTATATTGATTAATGTATATATTTATAGATAATCTATATTAAAGTTAACAAGATTGAAAAAGTGTAGTTATTGTGAGATGTTATGGATATGTGGTCCAAATACTGAATATGTTTAAAAGAAAGAGCATCATACCTTTTCTACAAAAACACCTTTAAAGGTATCAGGGAACTTTTGGAGAAATTTATCCAAAAAGGCCACCCATGCTGCATAGAGATTATGCATCTCCATTCCCAGATAAGGTCGACAAAATTTCCTGCGCCACAATACCAAACATTGGTAGACATGAAATTTTAGTTTAGGTTTACTTTCTTGTTTCTTAAACATTTTGGATACGACAAAATATATCCTTTGTAATTTAGTATGCGGGACTAATATTGAATGAGTGCAATCACTTTTCTTAAATCTCTCTCTTTCTTCCTTTTCCCCCATTTAACTGTAATTTTTCTTTTCTCTAATAATTCTTACCCAATGAAATTTTTGGTTTAACATCAATTTCTTTTAAACGTTTGATCTTTAGGCAATGAAACAAGAAATATATATATATATATATATATTTCTTTTCTAGTGAATGACATATGGAAAAGAAACAAACAGAGCACAAACAGAGAATAAGTAACAGAAAGCTTATGGAAAGTGTAAAGCAAGTTGTGTTGCAATACTAGTTAATGACATATACCCTAACAAAGATTTAGAACATACCCAAATTTCTTAAAGTGCTCCAAGCACTTCATAGCAATATTCATGGGAAGAAAGGGAGTAGACTTTAGACCATCAAAATTGACGCCAATAACTTCTCCATAACGATTGACAAGGGGTCCTCCGACACCACACTAACAAAAAGGGAATCAAGAATTCAAATATTGATATAATACATATATAATCCACTCAAATACAAATTGGAACACATTGCAGGAACTAATTTATATTCTAAAAAACTTTGAAGGAAAAAGACAAAAGTTATACCCTCAAAATTTTGCAATTTGCTGTAAAGAGCTCAATGCAATCCAAATCACGGTCAATGCTGCACAGAAAAAAAAGTATAAGATAGGTAGCAAGGCAATAACAATTAAGTCCCATTAAAAAATATATATATTAGATGTTTTTCTACAAAACAAAAAGTTATTTATACCTGAATGTAGTAGGAAGGGCCATGAATATATAGGGTTCCATAAAATGTCGGCCAAGGGCTACCACCATGTCTCCTTGTTGGATTTGAAATAAATGCGAATGAGGTCGAAGCTGATACAATGAATCTGATCCAACAGGGTCTACGCTGATGGAATCTTCCAAAAGCCTAATTTTTGCGGTTGGTAGCATTGCATCATGCTTCATTTTAACTAATGCAATGTTATAGTGAAAATCATAGGCAAAGACCTGCCCATCAAATAATCTATTATCTGAAAGTCGCACTTCTACCTGCAATTAGAATAAATTTTTGTCATGTACCTATAAAAACTGACTTTGCATGAAAGTAATATATAGCTATAGAGGGCCTTTCCGTTGAGGTATACCTCATCTTAAATATGATGAGATATGGCTTATGTGACCCACTTCACATTGTAATTTGATAATTGAAGCCGTTTATTTTTTTTATATATATAAAGATATATATGCCCCTTCCACTGAGGTATACCTCATATTAAACGATAAATATAAAACATATTACCTTGATATCATCTGGTTATTTTTTTTTTATATATATAAAGATATATATGCCCCTTCCACTGAGGTATATCTCATTTTAAACTATAAATATAAAACATATTACCTTGATATCATCTGGTACAGTATCTGAATTGGTCAAAGAAGGAATGAGACAAGTAGAACACCTAAGCAGACTAGCAGATGTTAGGATGGTGCCAACATAAGTACCATCACATACATCTTCACATTCTATTATAGTCCCAGAACATGCGAAAAATAACCTCCCTCCTGGAGAATCAAGAAAGATGTTTTTTGATCAATGAGAATAAAAAAAATTAAGTTCATTAGTAGAGTAGGAAAACCAAACCAAGAGGCACCAGCAGTTACTCTGCTTCACTCCTACGCTCCCCCCATAAATCAATCAAGGCTTATCAATACTAGAGAAGTAGAGCAATCGATGGAGAAAAAGTAGCCTACGCAATCTGGTAATCTATCTAAATATGGTGTGTGTGTATGTGTAAAAATTTCATTATTTTAGTTCATCTTTTAAGTCTTTGCTGTTGTCTTTAATTTGATTCCATTTTTGGACATAAGACCTCTAGCTTTCAGAGAAATGCAGACATGAAAATAAGATTTAAGTATGACAAGCTAATTAAGATACTGAAGAACCCAACATAAGAAAAAGGAGGTAGTTGAAGATACTCCTTTTATATCAATAGAAGAAAATGATATGTTGGTATGTCTTTATATACACAAGCAATTATGTATGTGTTTCTCTTATGCTGAATGCAAGTTGTTTGATACAATGCAGTACTTAAATAGTTACCTGTATGAGATACAACACTGACAACAGCTGCGGAAGCTTTGAGAGCAGCTCTCTTTGCATCCATACTCAAATCCAGGTTCATACTCACGGGTATATTTCATTGGCTAGACTCCATGCTATTGCTTCATAAATTGCAATTAGACTCACCATTCAGCAACCCAACAAATTGCATATAAATACAAACACAATTTTATAAGCAATTCAGCAACCCAACAAATTGTAAAATTCAAATTCTTACCTCTTGCGTCTTGACAAGCAACTAAGCTTATAAGCTTTGGTCCTTCACCGCTCACCAAGCAAGCAAGCAACAACTCAGCCAATTCCAAATTCCACTGCAGCAAAGCAACTCAGCAAGCAATTTAGCTTCAATGCTTCACTGACTTCCACATTCCAATCCTCCTTCACAGAAATATCCCCAATTATTAAGATTAATAACCCCAAATTAGCCCCAATTAATTTATTAGCCGAAACCCTAACCCCAATTAATTATCAAAAAAACTCTAACCTTCAATTCTGGAGTTCTGGACCTCTGCTTGTTGAATGTGGACCTGTGGTGGCGAGGCTGACTGACTGAGAGAGGCTGAGAGAGTGAGAATCTGAGAGAAGAGACAGTGAGTCAATTCCATAATGTGAGATCGAGATAGAGAGACTGAGAGCTCGGGAGAGAAAGAGAGAGACACTGAGAGTGCGAGAGAGAGAGAGAGAGAGAGCAAGAGATTGAGAAGTAAAAAACATACCAGCGCAGATAGAGAGACAGTGAGACGTCGGAGACGACGGGGACGTCGAAGACTAAGACGGAGACGACGAAGAGTGTGATGGCGGGTCACGGTCACGGTGCATCAGCGCCAATGCAGAACGAGAAAGATTGAGAGTGCGAGAGACAAAGGGTGAGCTGAGAATCTGAGAGGCGGGTCACGGGAGAGTGGGTGAGGTATTTCTCAGTTTTAAGTTTTTGTTTTTTTAGTTTTTTGGGGTTTCGTTTGGGGTTTCGTTGGTTTTTTTATTTTTTATAACATATATGTTTAGAGTTTTATTGTTAGGGTTTGGAGTTTGGTTTATCTTTTTTTACTTTATGATTATTTTTTATTTTGGGGTTTAGGGTATTTTCTATTTTGGGGTTTGGGGTTTGGGCTTTAGGGTATATTATTATATAACTTAATTACTTATGTATTACATATGTATTTTCTATTTAGGGTTTAGGGTATTTTCTATTTTGGGGTTTGGAGGTTGGGGTTTAGAGGGTATTACTATTACACATGTATTATGTTTATTAGTATATTATTACAGTATATTATTACATAGTAATATAGTATATTTAGAAACTTTATAGTTTATAGTTTATTTATACTTAAGTTATTAGTATTACTTATAGCTATTAAACTATTAATTAAAATGTTAAATAGTTAATAACTTAATACTTAATAAGTTAATAGTTATAGGATTTACTTTAGGCCATTAGGTTAGGGTATATAAATAAATAATGTAAAGGTTAAAAAAACAAAAAAAACTTTAAAAAGTGTTATAAATCTAAATTATAGGGTATATATTAAAAATATATAATTTTTTTATTATTTTGTATATAGTCGATTTGGTCCGATCTATTGGATGTAAGGATTGTTAGGGAGTGGTTTCAGACCTGAATTAGCCGGTTCGGTCTATAGACTGGAAGTCCAGTCTTAGTCGATGGCCAATCTAGTCTTTGTCAGCGTCGGTC
>QANT01003419.1:0-18656 GCA_003254885.1 Purshia tridentata | reverse complement strand
GACTCACCAATTCAGAAATTTGATAGATGTTTGATGCAAAATGAGGAGTGTTTCATGTAAGGGAAATGAGCGAGGTTAAATAGATTGAGAATGATCACCCACTTGCACATATATATATATGTCTAAAAAATGATGAGGTGCAAGGTGTACAATACATCAAAGATCTTGGCATAGGTTGTGTAAGAGGAAGCTTTTCTCAACTTGCATACGAAAATTAGAAATCTCATGCCAAGCATGGAGCAAGTTGAAGAGAACAATGTCTCACACTCTAAATCAATGAATGGAAATAAGTATTGTGTGAGTGCACATGTAAATATCTTATGACATGCCTAGGCACATTTGAGTGCATGTGGAGAACACCAAAATTGACATTTGAGGCCACAAAAAATATCTATTTAGCATTTTCGAAATTAACTGGCAAGCTGACAAGATTCTCTACAATTTTTATGTTTTGTAGTTCGCCAAATTTGGACTCCAAAAAGAACAAAACACAAGTTCATTCTTTGTTATAGAAAGCTCAAGAGCACATTTTCTATTAAAGATAGCTCAAACTACATTTTCCATAATTTATGAAGTTTTCAATTTTAACCACAACTAAGTATACAAGATAAAATCATTTTGTCTAAGGAAATAGCCAATCATAAAAATGCATTTACAAGTAGACATAGAGAATTTAATGTCGTCGTATTCTCAATTCAATCTCAAAAGATCACTAAAGAAGTTGAAATTTCCACCGAAAAATTGAAAAGAACACAAAAATTACTTGGGATTCTTTTTAAATTTCAACTATTAAAAAAATAAAAATTTTGGTGAAATTTTCAAAATGTAAGACCATGGACCCACCTACATCCATTCATTTCTTTAATATAATACAAAACACATATAAAAAATAAAAATAAAGAAGAAATGGCAGAGATATAATGAGGTGAATATGCAAATGAGTAGCTTTCTTATATTTAATATAATTGGAGTGGCGGGCTTGGAAATGTAAATAATGAATGGGCATTAATAGAATAAAAGTGATAATTAATAATAAATGTTAGCAATAGAAAAAGTATTCGTTTTGGGTCCATAAGAATAGAAAAAGGTTGAATTGAAAATATTGAAAGGGATGGGAGGAGACACGAGGGGTAAGTTGTAGGGATTTCGGGGTACGAATGGGATCGCTGTTTGTTCCCACTCTCTCACTATTCCCTCGTTCTTACACACACACACACCCACTTTTTTAATTATTTATATATTTAATTAATTATTGCAAAATAGAGTCTGGAGAGAGAAAGAGGGCCAAGCCAACACCACCCAACACATTGAACACAAGTTACACAACACAACACCAACTTTCTCAACACTCTGCTCTCTCTCTCTGCCTGTTCCTGTCTGGCTAAAGAAAAACTCTTAAATTGTGAAAAAAAATAAAAATAAAAACCAAATTAATATTAAATATTTATAAATTTGAATAAAATAAAAAGACAGAGCCAAAAGCGAGTGAGAAAAAGAGGGCAGAGAAGGGGTGGTGTCGGCTTCGACCAAACACGACCTTATCATCCCACCCATTCATCTTCCGATCCCAATCCCAATCCCAAATCGATCTTCTCAAAACCCTAGAAACTTGTTCAGTTTTAGATTCAGTCCACCTTACCCAGTTTTCTGAACTCTGAGGTACACTCTTATTACTGCTCATAAAAGCTTTCATTGAATTTTTAACTTATTTTGTGTATTATTTATTTATTTATTTTTTTGGGTTTTGGGTTTTGGGGGTTTGGTCCGTCCCCCTACTGGGAAATCGGAATCTCTGAGAGATTTGGGGCTCTTGTTTGGTTGGTGAGAAAATGGTGTAACTGACAACATGGAAAGCTTAATATTTTATTTTATTTTGGTAGAAATGAAAATTGTAAAAGTTTGTTCTTGGTTTTCCCCAAGAGTGGAGGATGATTCTAGGTTGGGGTCAGTAAATTTATGTTTGTGGATCCAAAAATAGGGAAAAGTTTTCATTTTTCTCTGTTGGGAAGTGTGAGCAATCAAACAAAAATGCATGTGGGAAATTTTGAATCAAAAAAATGTTTAGATCGTCTAGGATCGAAGACGTTGTGAAATTTGTTCCAATACTACTTTCCTTTCTTCAATTCTACAAAAAAGCGCATTTGGAAATTTACTTTACTGAAAATTGCCCATTTTTACGCAAAGAAAGGTTGGGAACCCCAAAAGGTTAACCGTTCACGCTTTATTGTTCACAGTTTGGCGTTAAAGCTTCAAATTCAACCTTTTTTTGTTTTTTTTGTTTTTTTGCTGTATTTAAGGCACAGAGCTGGCTTCACTGGCACTGTGTGTAAATTTTAAGGCTTTAACTATCAGGTTCGAAGCTGTTCTGCATTGATTATGGGTGGTATTTAATGGGTTTTACTTTATGGATTAAATTTAGTTGGTAGGACTATTAATTTGGCAGTGTTGGTGGTCTTGTTATGCAAACAACCTTTTAACACTTGGGTTTCCACAGGGAAAGCTTCAGTGGTGAGAGAAGATTTGCTTAGTTTTGCTATGGCATTCTCAGCTTCGATTCATTCCTCAGGCAGTTCCCGGGCAGGTTTGGGTTTCTCATTAACAAAGCTTCATACTATTTCTGAAAATTATGTTTTTTTTTGCTATTAATATGCTATACTGAAATAGAAGTGAAATTATTGTTTTACCTTGTCCTCTTTTGGTTACTATAGTCTTATATTTAGCAAATAAGGAAGAAATTATAGATTAGCCTAAAAGGGTATCTATATAAGTCAACTTAAATGGTGTTTATCATAAATGTGTAATACACAGAAATTGACTTATATAAAGATTTGTTGATGATGCATCAATGTAGAAACAAATTTTATTGAGACATTGGTTTGGTTAGAATTTTGTAAGTAATTATTTAGCTGATGCTTTTGCTGAAGTTATTTGATACCATAAATCTAGTTCAATTTGCTAGACAAGTTATAGGTTCACATTTGTCTTAGCATTTTACTGATGGGCAGTGAATGAGCTAGAGCATGTTGAGTTTGCTTATAGAAGGCTAAATAATGGACGGATCAATACTACTGGAATACTTGAGTTTTCATAGACCCTAAGAACTCCCTCACTTTTGGAAACCTCAGTTTGCCATTTTTTTAATTTTTGATAATTAATGTTTATCACGAGTCATGGCCAAGTAGTGGAATTATTTCCCTTTTAATGTGATGGTCACATGATATGCTACTTACATTTAGTGGATAGTGATATCTATAATGGGATACATCCAGGGCATTTATGTTGTTTAAATTTAGGATGATAAGATGAAATCAAACCATTTAAATCATCTAATAACCTGAGGCAACAATAATGTAAGAAAGAACAAAAACAAAAATTAGGATGCTGTTCTGATGTTGTGTAGCTTGTTTAATGCTCGTCTCTGAATTGCAATTTTTTTTTTTGCATCTAGTTAGTTAATATAATTTTTTATCATTATAGGGACACCTGGTGATGCTTTGTTTAAGGAACTATGGCATGCTTGTGCTGGACCCCTTGTAACCCTTCCACGTGAAGGGGAGCGAGTTTATTACTTTCCACAGGGTCACATGGAACAGGTATGTTGGAGTTCTAAGTTTATCTCACAGGTAGCTATGCTGTTTTTATCCTTAGTACTTGGGTTTATTGGTATAGTGGGTTGAAATTGTTTAACTTCATCCTTCAATAATATTTTCTTAAAAATTTTAGTGACCAACTATGAATTGTGGCATGGATTACTGAAAAATATTAAATATCTGTAGTTTTTAAGAATATTGGACAAACCATGCAATGAAGATAGATATAGTGAGTTAATAACTTGTCTTTAGATTTTTTTTTTTTGGTAGGAAAAAATGTATCTCTAGATTTAGTTTTGTTTGAAATATTTTGATTACAGTTGTTCACAATGTCTTCATGTGCAAGACCTCTTTCTGCTTTTATTAATTTTATTTCAAGTGTTTACTTATAAAATTAATCTGAATTATATGCATGTAATTTTCCTACATTTACTACTCTTTATAAAGAAATTGTGACCTACAACTGAGCGCGACTCTAATAAACTTATACCTCCTAGGCACCTAATTGGAGGCTACAATATATCTTTTTTTCCTGTCATGATCTTAAGGTGTGACTATAAGTATACATTAGCCATCAAACTGGTGCAATATTTTTTGTCCAGACTTGGGACTGGTTTTAAAAGGACTTAAGACTTGGAGTGAGACTGACTGCAAGATGTAGTATTATCTATGTTGTGTGGACTCAGGATGGTGCTGGGTGTGGCTTATGTGCCCTAGTGTTGGTAGGTGTTTATGTTGCCTATTTAGGTGGGGCTTTGGTTGGACTTGTCTAGTTAGTTCATGTTCTGTAGTTCAGCCCCACCTGTGGTTTTGTTAAACTGATTTATTTGTTTTATTTTACTTTACTTTTTATAATTTCTATTGAAGTCATTCTATGAGTATATCACCTAGTTAATTCTTGTGTAGTTTTGCCTGTATCTGAAAATTGTCCATCACTATAAAATTGATCTAGAATAGTCTAATTTTCTGTTAATTTACTCTGTATTTTTTACTTAATCTATCTCAATCACACCTTTTTTTATTTATTTATTTTTATTTTTTATAGCTTGAAGCATCAATGCATCAGGGGTCAGAGCAGCAAATGCCTTCATTCAATCTGCCATCCAAAATTTTATGTAAAGTTGTTAATGTTCAGCTTCGGGTAGGTGACATCATGTTTCTTTTAGTTTGTTATATTTTTTTTTTTTGCTTTGCATCAGTAATTGGCTTATTCTTCTAGTTGTATGATTAATACTTAAACCTGAGTGTAGGCTGAACCCGAAACAGATGAAGTTTATGCACAAGTTACTCTGCTACCAGAAGCAGATGTGAGTCATCTCTCCCTCCAAATAATCATAACGTGTGAAAATATTAGCCAATTTTAAAGTGTGTTCTTTGTAGTTGCTTATTGTATCTAGTTATAATTTTATTTTCCTTCCTGGATCAGCAAGGCGAGGTAACAAGCCCAGATCCTCCACTGCCAGAAGCTCAACGGTGTATGGTCCATTCATTTTGCAAGACACTTACTGCTTCTGACACAAGCACACATGGTGGATTCTCTGTCCTTCGGAGGCATGCTGATGATTGTCTGCCACCACTGGTTAGCATCATTTCTTTGTCAATTTCTACCTTATTTATATAATATGCTTGCATATCTGTCTTTTTATTTTTATTCTTTTTCCCTTGGCTGGGTGTTGGCTCATTTCTCTTTGCCTTGCGTAATTTTCATTTCCTTTCAGGATATGTCTCAACAGCCTCCATGGCAAGAATTGGTAGCTACTGATTTGCATGGAAGTGAATGGCATTTTCGGCACATATTTCGAGGTTTTTTTTATTTTTTTATTTTATATAAATTTTGAATGGTTTACTGATTACACTTATATGAATACTTATTGTGATTGCACTCATTTATTATACACTAATCTTTATCTATTTATTGTACCCATTTTTCCAAATTCCTTATGTGTTGTACTTATTTCTTCCACATCTTTCTCTATTTATTGTACTCATTTCTTTCACATCTTTCTCTATTTATTGTACTCATTTCTTCAAGACCTTATATTTTCTTCTTTTCTTTACCATGTAAGTCATGCCTTTTCGATCTAGCATTATATGCTGTGACATATTTGTATCCACATATTAGCCATGATGGCTGGTATTTGATGATATTTTGTTGTTTTGTTGCCTTATTTTTATGCTGTTTTCAGTGTGTTAGTGAGGTTGTAAGCTTTTATTGCTATTACATGTTTCTCTTCTAAAACAATCCAGGGCAACCTAGGCGCCACTTACTCACAACTGGGTGGAGTGTTTTTGTTAGTTCTAAAAAATTAGTAGCTGGTGATGCCTTCATATTTCTAAGGCAAGTCTGTGGTAAACCTAGAGGATTAATTATTTTGTGTTTACTTTTATCATTATATCATTGCATTATTTGTTTACGTATTACATGTATGTTCCAGAGGTGAAAATGGAGAGCTGCGTGTTGGAGTAAGGAGACTCATGAGACAACCAAACAATATGCCATCTTCTGTTATTTCTAGTCACAGCATGCATCTTGGAGTTCTAGCTACTGCATCTCATGCCACTGCAACTGGGACACTATTTTCTGTCTTCTACAAGCCAAGGTCTGTCTCTTTTGCTCAACTTGAGGAGGGCAATGAATTTCTATATCATTTCTTATGTGTTGTAATTTGAGCATGGGTAATTTCTCAGGCTATGTGGTGTCTTAAATATGGCATTCTGATTTTGTATAAATGTGAATGATGGTGTTTTCTTTGACTGGATGTGTTTAGTTATGTTTAGAATTTGGTTAATAGTGCTGTCATAATTTACTCATTTGAGAGTATGGCTATTGGAGGAATGTGACATCTCTTAATGGGCTGTGGCATTTTAAAATTTCATTTTGTGTGGTTTGCAGACTGCTTCCTGTCATGGGTTCTTGTTTGTGTTCTATTTCTTAAATCATCTTACAAAAATTAATTTTGTTGGTTCCAATTTTGCCAGAACTAGTCGATCTGAGTTTCTTGTAAGTGTCAACAAGTATCTAGAAGCTCGCAGTCACAAGCTCTCTGTTGGGATGAGGTTTAAGATGAGATTTGAGGGTGAGGAAGTTCCTGAAAGAAGGTATGTCTGCCCTGCTTAGTGTTTTTTNGCTTTGTTTTTTTTTTTTTTGTAAGGAAGTCATTAGTGTTTTTCAACCTAAATATTTTTACGGAATTACAGGTTCAGTGGCACGATTGTTGGTGTCGGAGATAATACATCACCTGGATGGGAAAATTCTGAGTGGCGATCGCTAAAGGTTTATATATATTTTTCCAATAATGTTCCTACTTGGGTTTTGAGTATTGGCTTTCGGAAACTAAATGAGTAATTTGATTGCTTAAGTGAATAATCATCTGGTGGCACCTTTTAATATTTATTAAGATCGTAAAATCTTTTGTATTGCAAACAAACAATTAAAAGTATAGTTCTTGTTATAATTTCTAGTAGTTAGAGTGTTTCTTGGAGAACTAAATTTATATGAGGTGTCTAGATTTAGTTCCCCTAGGTGATTGTAGTGCGGTCCTAGCATATAAGGTGAGTCTCATTCTTGATCATATATGATCACATTTTCTGGATTTTTTTGGAAAGGGCATTTCTATTCCATTATCATGTTCCCAATTTGAAAAATCTATGTTTTAAAAAGACTAAAAAATCATGCCATAATGGTTTCATTTACTTGTATCCAGGTAGGGCCTCCTAACCTTTGATATTGAAAACTGGTATGATTTTTTTGTTTTTAAAGAAAATTCTGGATGCATGAATGGTGCATTTGTATTCTTCACCTGAAATGTATTCTTTATTTAATATCACAATTTTCTTTTTCCCTAGTTAAATTCTGAATATCTAACTGCTGATATTGACTATCACTTTGTTAACCTTGTCCTGGATTTTTTTTTTGGCCACTAAGCAGTGGGGAAATAGGAAGGTAGTGCATGCTTTAGAATTATATGTGGTGCTTATTGTTTAGGTATGGAAGTTTGTTTATAATTCTTGACTTTTTTTAATGCTAGTGTCCTTGATCAAATGTGGAATTAATTGGCTTCATTTCTGATGTGCATCTAACATATAGTTTTTAGTGGATTCTATTTAAGTTTGTTTTCAATTTTCTTAAAATTTATTTTCCAATGAGTACTGATTTTATTTTTTCAGGTTCAATGGGATGAACCCTCATTGATATTGCGACCAGATAGAGTTTCGCCATGGGACTTGGAGCCACTGGTGGCAACTACTCCTCTAAACACCCAACCTACAGTGAGGAACAAGCGGGCACGGCCTCCTGTTTTACCTTCACCATCCCCAGATCTTTCTGGACTGGGTATGATTGTTTTCATAGTGATGTGTCATTCTTAATCTATTTGCATGTTGACTTTTGAGCCAAATGTCTGTTTGGTCTGTCTATTAGGTGAGTGGAAATCTCAAGTTGAATCTCCTTCGACTTTCTCATATAGTGACCCACAACGTGGTCGGGATCTCTATCCATCACCCAAGTATAATTCTGCTTCAAAAGCCAATTCTCTTTGTTTTACGGGGAATAATTCTCTGTCTGCTGTTTCCGGGAACTCAATGTTTTGGTCTAATCGAGTTGAAGCTGTAACGGAGTCTTTTTCACCTGTTATGAACAAAGAGTCTGGGGAAAGGAAAAGCTCTGGTAATGGCTGTAGGCTGTTTGGAATTCAACTACTTGATAACACTAATGCAGAAGAGACGTCACCTGGGGATACTGTGTCTGGAAAACTGGGGGATATTCGACCAATTTTATCATTTGATGCCGAATCTGACCGACACTCCGAACCGTCAAATGTCAATCAGTCTGATCTTCCTTCAGGAAGTTGTGATGCCGAGAAGTCATGCCTGCGCTCACCTCAGGAATTACAAAGCAGACAAATCCGGAGTTGCACAAAGGTAATTTCTCTCTATTTTGACCCTTGAGTCTAATATTTTCGTCTCTATTACTGGCATTTGTGCAGTTTCTGGTTAAGCTCTGGACTATTAAATATTAATGTCCAAACTTGAATGCTTTATTTTCTTTTTACTGGCTTTTGTATTCTATTCCTTTGCTATATTGGTGCCTTGAGTGAGGATCTTACCATTCTTTTTGCCCAAATGAAATTCTGTTTGGGCTCTTGGTCATTTATGGTGACAGTACCACTGAATTGGAATTCATGCTGGTTGTTGTCTACTCTCCTTTTTCAGAAGTCAGTTTGGTCTTGGGTGTTAGTGGCAACTATCTGATAGAAATTTTCTTTTTTGAAAACCTTCCTCTTAGGTTCACATGCAAGGGATTGCTGTGGGAAGAGCTGTAGATTTGACCCGCTTTGAGCGGTATGAGGATCTGCTTAAGAAACTGGAAGAGATGTTTGATATTGAAGGTGAGCTCTGTGGACCTACGAAGAAATGGCAGGTTGTCTACACAGACGATGAGGATGACATGATGATGGTTGGGGATGACCCATGGCAGTAAGTTCACATGACCAACTCCTTAATTTTTCATTTGAGTCTTACACCTGAAGATTAATTGTCAAGTGTTTCAATTGTAGCTTATGTTGAGTGTATAAATCAGATAGCCTATAGATGTTTGAACCCTCTCAATTTCATTATGGTCGTTCTGTTCATTGTTGCTTCATGTTTTTTAATTGCTGGTTACAAGTTACAATTCGCAAGCAGATACTTGAAATGAATGATGTTGAATGTCCCACCAGTTTTTCTTTGGGAAACTGAACTTTGTTTGCTCTAGGGTTCTCTGTATCCTCTTGAAAAGAAGCAAATTGGTCTAATGTGGTCGTATGGATTTAAGTATACCTATCATTAAGTTGCTACCCATTATGAATTTCCATAATGTAAAATCCTATGTATTTTATTGCAGTGAGTTCTGCAGCATGGTGAGGAAGATTTTTATCTACACATCAGAGGAAGTCAAGAGGTTGTCACCCAAGATAAAACTTCCGCTCACTGAAGAAGTCAAACTAGGCAAACCGGATTCTGAAGCAGCAGTCAACACTGAAGACCGGACATCGATTGTGGGGCTTGCATACTGATCTTCCCTCATGTCTCCAGCTATATATTGAACATTGGGGGAAAAAAAAAATTATATAAAGAAAATGAACTTGAAAAGTAGTACTTGACGGTCACATGAGATTCTGTCTGCACAGATGATGTCGTCTATGGCAAACTATTCATGCTGAAATGGATAGGGCGGCCCTTATGCACGTGCTCTGGTGAGTCACTGCTTGCGACACAGTTTGGGTGTTTTGGTTATTGTTGTAGTCTAGTTTGCTAAGAGGATCTCATAGTGCTTGCTTGTTTGGACCCAAATGGGATACCAAAGTTTTTCTGTTGTGTATGAAGTGGCAGAGTCCATGCTCTTCGTCTTTCGATGGTGCTTTGTTGTTGTCAAGACATGTTGAATCAAGCTTTTGTACATAAATATATAGCCTTCCATTTTGTGCTTACAAATGCAGTGTCTAATTTTTTGTCCAACGATGCTGAAAGGATGACTGTTTTGTTATCATTGCCCTTCTCTTGTCTGTACATCTCTTTGTTCAGCAGCAGAGAAATTTCACCTTATTGTCAAGGCATGTCGAATGCTGTCTAATTTTGTTGCATCCCATGAAAAGGTAACATTACCTACGCAAATTTGCTTCTACATTCCACAGGGACAAGCAAGCGGATGAACAGGTTGGTCACAGCCTACATGTAATCGTTGCTTCAAAATTATTCAACTTCGGCGAAACTTTAATATGATCTAATTTTCTTTGGTGTATAGATTTTTGGATCCCCAATTGAAGAACCACAAATTTGAGGAAAAAAGTAAAAAGGTGTTTGCCAGTGGCAGTGGGTATGAACAATATTTTTCACGTTGGTTTTTAAAATTGAAGACCCAATGCAATCTGTTGGAGTTATCAAAACTGAATAAAAGTTTTTTAGGTCTAAAAAGTAAAAGTTGGATTATAGCAAAATTTTACACCATCACTGAGTAAAAGTTGGATTACACAATCAGTGTGAAATCTGTTGGAGTTATTGAAACTGACTAAAAGTTGATTAGATGGATAGATCATAGATGGTGTGAATGAATATATTGGACTGAATTTTGGGGAGTTTATGCACCGATACATTCACCATTAACTTGTAGATTTTGGTTCCCACTCTTACAAATGGGGAGATAAATTTAAATTTTTAGTCATTGTCTTTAAAAGCATGACAGTTTTTTTCTCTTCTAAAAAAATCAAAACTTGAAAAGAGTTGGTGTTAGTGGATGGGCCAACGGTCAGAAGATTTGAAAATTGAAAAGCAAACAAGGAAGATGCCACACAAAAGCTCTCAAAAGCCCAAGTGATGACCATGACATACTATGATATATATATGTTATATGCATAGAGTAGAAAGAAAATAGTAGATATACTCATTTCATCATTAGTTCCAGCTCCAAAATCCAAACTTGATAGCCTTTTCCAATTGCAGCCCCAAGAGAACAAAATGATCAAAGCTGTGAGGAAGCTTAAGTTCTGGTCCAGAAAGAAGAGAAAGAAGAAGACTCATCATCTCCCCTATTATCCTCCCCCACCACCACCTCAGCCACCGCCGCCGCTGCCGCATCATTGTTGCTGCTCATGCTCATGCTCCTCCTCATCCTACTCAACTCAGCCCTCGGCTCCACCCTTACAACCATGGCTGGAGTTTGATGCTGAGGAGTACACCCATGACACCCTTTTGGCACCTGAGCTCCTCCAGCCTGCTCCACAACAGCAAGAAAGTGCTTTGAATAGTAGCAGCCAACTCTATCCAAATCCAACCTCATCTTATCAGCAATATATGGTACCAAATCCTGTGTATGGCATACCAGTTGCACAAGAACAAGCACAAACACAATTGCATACACCCAGAGAGACAAGGGAGAGATCTGCTGGAGTCTTTGGTTGTGTTGTTGACTTTGGCATCCATTTGTTTCGCTGCTTCTGTCCATGTTTTCGAATTCGTGAAGTTATCCTCGACTAATATATATACATAATGGTTTGTTTGATTTCAGTTAATATTCTCTCCTTCTGTACTCTGGTTTTTCTGTATGAATTGTGTAATGAGGGGCAGACTGGCATTCATGGTGGTCTGAATTTTCTAGTAAAAACTGATTCTAATATTACTTAATAAATTTGAGTGACAAAAGGGGCAGAGACCAACTTTATTTATGGAAGTTCCTTCTTTGCTAATTCATTGGTGTTGGCGGCTATTTCGACTACTCTAAACTACTAAGTTGACCACCCTTTTGACCATCTTTATTTTGTTGACCATTTATTAATTTGCATTTGCATTTGCATCTGTTAAGTTTTGCCGAGTTAATTACGTAATATGACACAAATACCCCTAATTTAATAAAGTCACTATCTTAACTCTCTAATCTCAACAATCAAATCTACCACACACGCCCTAAACACAACAAACTCATACCACCCACACACTGAACACATCTCCCTCTATCATCATTGGTTCTCTTCACCGCCGCCAATGCCTTTGTCATCACTAGTTTTCTTCTCCATTGCCAATGCCTCCGTCAAATGTGCCTCCCTCCCTCCCTCCCTCCCTCCCTCCAAAACCAGGTCTTTCTCTAAAAATTCTTCAAAATTTAGGTATTCATCTAATTTCATTGGGTTATACATTAATTTATCTATTTGGCCTACCAATTACACATAGATGTGATATTTTAGAGAAATTAGATGAGATTTTGAAATTTGGAGTCTATTGTGTTCGAATTTCATGTGTCGAAATATCACATTTTATTCGAAAACTACCTGTCAAATTATTTTCTAATATTCGACAATGTACCTACATATAGAATTTGTTCTAAGTTTTTCAAAAAATCATTCGACTGTTTAATTCTGAAATTTTTATATTCACTCAGTTGTTATCTTCCGAAATATCAAAGGTTATTCGATGGTTCATGTCCGAATGAATATATTGGTTTAATTGTGGGTGGTTCTAAATATTGATAAATATATAGTCCTCCTTAATACATCTAAATATTGAAATGACAACAATAACATATATTGAACAAAGAATTAAATTTCGAAATATTTCCTCTATTTTTTTGAGGTGTTGAAATATTACAGAATTGAAATAATTAAAATTTTGTTAAAAGTTTAATTTTTTTAGTTTAAATTTCTAACAAAATCGAAGTTTTTTTAAAATTTTATATTTTAAAATTCTCAAAATAGTATCAAAATCCAAAATTTAATTTCTTGGCTTGAACAACTTAATTAATAAGGAAATACATTTTACTAAAACAAATTAAATTTTCCAATCTTCATCAAGTTTTTCAAACCACCCATGCCATCAATCTTCTTCAACATATCAGGGGGAAGGAATGTACTCAATTTCTTGGCAAGGGCCTTGTACGCTTCAATCATCTGCATTATACGTGACCCATTCATGAGCTTTAGATTTGGTCTATCCAACTCTGTAACATACACAAAGCTACTCAGGACTATTTTAATTCAATGAAAGCTGTAACGGACTGGCCACGTGTCCATAAAAAAGAAACAAAACACGTGAGGCTAAGCAACGAAGGGGGTCATACCACGTGCAGGAGATTAACACTGAAACTGCTACTTTAACCAGCGGCATCTAGAGCTAGTGTTCTGAAACCGCGACTCATGGGGATATTTTTCAAATTCGGCAACGAATACACGTCTTTAGATCCAGCGGTTCTCTCGGTGACACTGTCCTTCCTTCAATTTTAAGGAAGAGAAAACTTAAAGAGGGTTCATTGTCATATGGAGGTACTGTTCCTTGCTAACTGCTTCTAATTCTATGCTTTGGTGGAGTTTTCTTTTGCCCAGAACTTGTTTGTTACTATGCCTCAGTGAAATTTAAAATAAAAAGAATCCATTTAGGGCTCAAAAAGTGTTTTACAGCTTTTTCAGTCAATCTATATGTGGTTAATTATGCTTCAAAGATTGCTGATTTCCTGTACCGTGTTCATTGTTCCATGAAATATGTAAATAAATAACCCAATTTTAGAATATGAGCCAAAGAAAAAAATATATATGATAATTTTTTAGAAGAATGTATTTTTTGTGGGCTTGCAAGATACACAGCTTGAGTTTTGAGGTTTTATTTTTCGACCCTTCCTGAGTGTTTTATGGCAATTGTGATGTTTGCTTTAAGCATATATGAGCTCAAATTTTCAAGAAATATATGCAGTTTTGATGCCACACACATACATTCATGGTCTTTAGATTTTACTACAAACTGTGCATACAGCTTGTTCACACAGCTTGGATGCTCTTATGGTTCCGAAATTGGAGTTCATTTTTCTACAGTCATATGTTCTTTTAATTTATTGAGAAAAGTACACTGATGAAGATTTTGGGGAAAAAATAAATTGAAATTATAGGGAGTTATGAAGGTTCCTAGTTGGATTTTGCTGTGGTCCTATTGCTCTTTTTCCATATGGGTGTTAGTCATAGTCTCCAAGTTAGCATTGCATCTAATGTTACATAAGTAGCATTTTGTGCCTGTTCCAATTTTGATGTATGCTGTGTACCAAAACAAAATTTGAGTAATGCTGCTGGAATCTAATCTCTCATGTATCAACTTTTTCTTTTTAATTTTAGTATACTGTATGCTATGGAGTTTCCCTTTGCTTGTTATATCAATGTACCTTTCATCAAGATGTTTTTTGAACACTATTAGCCTGAGTACCTGACCATGATAGTACCCTAGCCTTCCTTGGCCTAGTTAAGAGCTTGTTTATGTGGATAAACCATAGTTTATTCAGTAGTTTCTAGTATGTGTCATCATATTCCACTCACGAGATGGTATTGTATAGTCTGCTACGCTAGAGGATGCAATTCAGTATGATCTCAATCTAAACGGTCGAGTGAGAAACTGCTTTTTTTAATCATGGTATTTGGTTGTTATGGGTTTTCCATTATTGGTTTAATTCAGTGTTGGATGAACAAATCTTTTCTTATTTTACGTTTTTTTTTCCCCTTAATTGTTTACATAGTTTGACAAGGTTCCACAAGAATCTGGCTAATAATCAAAATATTCTGTTGTTTAGTGAAGGGTAGGAGTCTAGGAGATGGCCAGGCAGGGTGTTACACTTATGTGTTACTGGAATGGGAGAACAACTAACGGACAACATGGAATTTCTTATGAAGGTGCTGCTCCAAAACCCATTAGGGTCAACTATGGAATAACGCACAATCAGTTGCTAGACAAGATATATGGGTTAACTGGATTTGATAAGCAACAGTTTAAAGTGAAAATCATTTGTAGGTATCCTGCATGTAGGGAATACATTCTTGTGCCAATAGAAGATGACGAGTCTATAGACATCATGTTTGATGTGGCACGACAACCTGGAACAAACTGTATGGAATTGTATGTAGAAAAAGAGCCAGTCTGTTTTGATAGTCATGCAAATCTCGCATCACCAACTCACATTGATAAACAAGTAAATTTTATAACATCTTTTCAATGCCATGGTTCTTACGTCTTAGTGTCTAATGCTTTACTTGTCCCCTTATCTTTAGGGGGTTTATATTTTACACGGCATCTATATTAATCCATGGAGCTTGTGCATTTTCTGTCAGATACCTACGGAGATGGCCATACATGATTCACAAGTAGATAACTTTTTAGATCCGGGACCGATAGACAATTCTGTGCTTGTGCTGCAAAACCAGCATAGATCCGAAGCCATATGGACTGGAGAGGTTAGTCTTACTGATCGTGTTTATTCCTCATGAACTACTTTGACTGCATGTTGTTTCACATAAAAATGCTACATCTAATAGTACCTCAACTTCAGGATCCTGGTGTCTTGACATGCAGACAGAGGTTAGCTACAATGATGCGGGAGTGGCCGTTAGATCCACGGATTCGTAGGTTTGTCATCCAATCAGGATTCTATGGGGTATACAGGATTGGATTTATACAGATTGATTGGCCCTTGATTACAGCATTGGTTGAGAGATGGCGACAAGAGACCCACACCTTCCACTTTGCTGTGGGTGAGAGTACTGTCACGCTACAAGATGTAGCTGTTTTGTTGGGTCTTCAAATTCAAGGTCATGCAGTGACTGGAAAATCTGATCTCCGGTGGGATGATCTATGTGAGGAGTTGTTAGGGGTGAGACCAGACCCTAATGTTCTGCACGGTTCAGCCCTCAAGCTTAGTTGGTTAAGAGCTAATTTTCAGCAGCCTCCACCAAGTGCAGATGAGGCAACCTTGCAGTGCTATGCTAGAGCTTATATCTTAGGTTTGATGGGTGGGGTTCTATTCACTGATAAGTCTGGAGCAGATGTTCAGTTGATATTCCTTTCTCAGTTGAGGTGTTTTACGTCTGTCAGGCAATTGAGTTGGGGCAGTGCGACACTAGCTCACTTATACCGTGAGCTTTGCCGAGCTAGTAAAATAGGGGCTAATGAGATTGCTGGTCCTCTTATATTATTGCAGGTATTTTTATATTAAAGCTACTTTAAACATAAATATGTAAATTTTATGTTCATTTTTGTATAATCCTATTCCTACAGCTATGGGCATGGGAGCGGTTGTATATTGGGCGTCCGGAGAGATTCGGTACTCAAGTGCAAGGTCCAGTTGTACGAGATCATGAGGAGGTTGGGGAAGTGGAGCTGGAAGCAGGGGATACAGCAGTAGAAGAGGAGCAACTGCCGGCATATCCGTTAGGATGCAAGTACATATTGGTTTTTTAAGTTGACAAGTTGTACTTGTACATTTTATCTGTCTTATTTGAACTTCTTTCCTTTTTATTTAGGTGGAAGGCTTCTGTGATACGGAGAGACAACCCTCAAAGGGCTTTAATATTTTACAGGGACCAGCTTGATCAACAAACAGACGATCAGGTTTATGTCAGACGCTATTTACAATATTACACATTCTTATAGTGACAGTGGGTTTGAGTAGGTGCACGCCTATTTGCCAGCATGTTTCATATTGATTCAATATATTATCTCTAGTGCAGATAATATGGCAGCCATATGCTTCTGAGCGACTTGCATCGCTACCAGATATATGTGTTAGAGAGCAGCATGTTTGGAGGACAATTGCACCACTCATTTGCTTTGACATTATTGAGTGGCATCGTCCTGATAGAGTTTTACGCCAATTTGGTCTCTTTCAAGAAATTCCAGTGCCTTGTGATACAGAAGCGAAGCTCCATTCAATTGATAGAAGGGGGAGACATCACTATGATTGGCGGGCATATCATGGACAGTATATCCAGTTATGGGAAGCTCGCGAAAAGAGTGTTGCTGTAGGCAAGCAGGAGGAACATGCAATGCATTATCATGATCCATACTTGGAGTGGTATCGTAGCATTACTCGTCGCCTTATTACTCCTTTAACTCAAGGACCACATATGCGAATTCAACCTTCAAGTGGGATGACACATCTACTAGTAGGGATTGTCCAAAACCATTAGTATTTATTGTTTCTTTAATAATCTAGTCAAAGTGACAAGATTTTTGCTTTCTGAATGGCAGGTCAAGAGCTTGACCACTATTCATAATCAATGCACTACTACACTTGGTGCATTGACGAGTGACAGTGCAACACGAGCCCTTACTGATATTAGGACCACATGCACCCGTGTCTTACAGATGATTGGGGAAACCCGACATCTTGAATCAAGACCAGCACATGTACAAGCTACACCAGCCATAAGCATAACACAGACATCTCCCGAAAATGCAAATGATGTGGAGGGGCGATTACAGCACATCCATGAGGAAGTCTCACCTCTACTGGCACTCACGCCAGCTACAACAAAAGCAACCTCGATTAGAGGGCGAAGCAAAGGCAAAAATCGAGGTAGAGGGCGTGCCACACCACACACTAGAGCAGCAGCATTTCCATGTTCTTCTCCACCATCAGTACCAGGGCTAGGAACCGCTCCACTTCACAGGGATGATTTGGTCCATTTGGAGGTGCTGTCACGCCTGAATCAGGAGGAGACTGCTCTAGCAGAAGAATCACAACTTTTAGAGGGTGAGAAAGAGGCAGAGACTGCAGCACCACCTTCAGCAGAACTGGACAACTTGATAAACGGCACTGGAGAGATGGAAACAACGCTTCCACCTCCGGATGGCTCCAAGAATGAAGTGTCACAACTCACTCAAGTGGATACTTGCCATGGGAGTAGACCCAAGAAGAAGTCTAAACACCTATGATTCACATTTGGTGATTGAAGTGTCTGTCATTTTTTCTCCGTTCCTGGGTGACCAGATGCAGACAAATGTACATAACATAAAACATGTCAGCTAAGCTAGCTTAATTACTAACTTTTGATAGTGTGAACGTATGGTATCCTTTTACTCATGTCCATTTGCATACCTTCTCAATATTCTCGTATAAACTTTATGGACTGTTTGTTTCTATTAAAACTTAAATTTTGGTAAAATTTGAAAAAAATGAGGGTAAACTAGCAAGCTTTTTACATTTTTCAAGTGAGTATTGAGTAGATAGGGGTTTCATACGGAGTCATCTCTCTCACTAACAAGCAATTTTTTTGGGCTAAAAATGTGTGTATGTATATGTATACGTATATAGGCTTCTTCAAGCGTGAGATTTCATAAATAATTTTATTTGTGTGATATAGACAGTTCATATTGTTTAAAATTATATGAAGTGAGCTCATTCGCCCTATTCCACCCTTAAAGAAACTTGTATATTTTCATCTATTCTTAATAGAAAATATCAAAATCTATAGAGATTAGAGAACCCCAATTCATAGAAAATGAAAATAAATAATGAGGATATTTGATTAAGAATATAAACATCAAATGTCTTTTATCTTTTGTCAAATAAAACGTATTATAATTTATATCACACATTACAACTTTTCAGCAAACAAAACAAATCAACTGAAATGTTGCTGCCCAGGATCGAACTGGGGACCTTTAGTGTGTAAGACTAACGTGATAACCACTACACCACAGCAACAAGTGACAAGTGAAGATGCTAACGCATTTATATTTGGCCAGATGATGAATTGTACATAAATTTCCGTGTGGATATTCAAAGGCACA
>QANT01003417.1:0-11773 GCA_003254885.1 Purshia tridentata | reverse complement strand
TAGTTTTTAGGCAATAACAATATCTACCATACAATTATTTAATTTAGAGCTTAAAATATAAATATTATTGGGTGAGGGCATCAAGTTGACTCTTAGGTGCCCTCTTATGTGGGAAATTGCTAAGAAAATTACTAGAATAATAATTATGGTGGTGTGGAACCTTAATCTTGGTTTTTATACCCTTGTTCAAGTTCTAGTCTTTAAATTATTGCTATTTTATTTATTTTTAATTATTGCACTTACTTTCTAGTCTTTTAAATTATTGCTCTTTTGTTTATTTTTAATTCTTGCATCTAAATTCCTCTAGTTTTAATTTGTTTACTTTCTTTTAGTCTAGTAAACCTAAAAAAATCAACCAATCAATCTTTCTAAGTTAGGTTAGCTTTAAATTAATTTAAAGATTTAAACTAGTGAATCCACACAACATTCCTTGAGGATCGACCTCGTTAAGTGCCGTCTATACTATAGACTCGTTCACTTGCGAGTAAATAATTAAATAATTTTTTACAACAAATTTTGGCGTTCATTTTCGGCGAATGTTTGATGCACTAGTTTAGGCTTTTGTTAGTTTAAATCTTCCACTAGTTTCCCTTTAATCTTGCTTTTCCAAAAATAAAAAATAAAAAATTTTAATATAATTATCTTACTTTATTTTCTTTGTTTAGTATAACTTGCTTAGATCTTATTTATTGTTGTCTTGTGCATCTTGTTCATTACAACCTTAGATAAAGTAATTTTTATTTCCTTTTGTTTTATTTCTCTTTTCTCACCTCAATCTATTTTCATTTTTGGTTTTATTTTCCTATCTCCTTTTATTATTTAGTTTTAGTATTTATCCTAGTATTTGTTTTCTTTTAGTAACTTGCATCGGGTAGAAGTTGCCAAAAGGTGTGGGTGATCAAGAAAGGAATTATTAGCATAAAAAGTTTGGTTGCCCTTCTCCTAGTGTATTGTGGCCAATGTCACCACACTAGTGGTACACTCTAAACTTTTTCTTTTACGTTTTCTTGATTGGTGTGTGCTTTGCTTGTGCAATTTAGAATTCATGTATTATTCTTGATTGTTGCATTTTAAATTATCATACTTGCATAATCAATTAGTAAGGGCATTCACCCCCAACAAGATAAGGATTGGATTTAATCACCAAGTCCTTGCCCACCTAGGTTAACCATCTCTTGCATTTGTTAATCCTAAGCTCAATTTAATTAAAATCAAGTAGACATTGGCCAAAGGGTTCACGAAGCTCATAGGACCCTCTTGGAAGGAGTAAACTATTGGATACTCCGGTGAGTACCATTTGAAAATGCAATGCCTAGAAAAGATCTTTAAGGTTGCCTCCTTTGGAGCTTAAAGCAGACTGGGTTTTAAGAGAGACCATTGAGACTCCTCCACCCCCTCTGGAATCGGCCTGGTTGTGTTTTCAAAAGCCTTATACCGGTATGCCTCTAGTTCACTTTGAAAGAGAGGAGGAGCTTGTCTATAGATTAACAAGGATTAGGATTATCTAAAAGAAATTCCCAAGGTTAAATTCAAGATAATAATATTGGTTGTTTGGATTAACTCTTGTTAGTTTGTTTTGTTATTTTTGTTGTGTTTGTTTTGATTATTTGTTAATTTGTCCACAACCTTTGTGTGTTTTTCAAAATATATATAAAAAAAAAAGACATTTTCTCTCAAAATCCTTTTCTTTAATTCCGTCTAGTTCATGCATAGCCGTCGATCTTTGAACATCAATTTAGAGCCGTGCGATCTTGAAATAGAGAGAACACTTAGAAAATTAAAGAAAAGAATTGAACTGGTAAATATAATGGGTGAGAATAACGTTGAAATTCGATCATTGAGGTAGTTCTTTGCACCTGTTGCAACTAACCCCCCATCTTGCATTGTTCTACCTCATAATATCGCAACTTATTTTGAAATAAAACCCAACATCATTCAACTTTTGCCCTTGTTTCATGGACTAGATCGTGAAGACCCGTACATACATGTTAAGGAATTTATTGACATTTGTTCGACTTCTCGATACCAAAATTTTCCCGATGAATTTGTGCGTCTCCGTTTATTCCCATTTTCTTTCATGGACTAGATCGTGAGGACCCGTACACACATGTTAAGGAATTTATTGACATTTGTTCGACTTCTCGATACCAAAATTTTCCAGATGAATTTGTGCGTCTCCGTTTATTCCCATTTTCGGTCAAGGACAAAGTGAAAGCATGGTTGAATTCCCAACCTCCTAGTTCTATCACTTCTTGGGATCAACTTGAAAAAAAGTTTTTGTCAAAATTTTTTCCAATGTCTAGAACTAATGCTCTTAGGAGAGACATTTTAGATTTTCGACAAAAAGAGGATGAGCAATTTTATGAGAGTTGGGAGAGGTTCAAAGATTTGCTTTTGAGGTGTCCCCACCATGGTTTTGAAATTTGGCGTTTAGTGCAATATTTTTATAATGGGTTAACTCAAATAAATCGAAACATGGTTGAGTCAATGAATGGGGGTGCGTTTTTAAATCTTGGGGAAGAACAAGCCTATGTTTTTCTTAAACAATTGTCTGAAAATTCTCAACAATGGGATTTCTCCAATCCACATGATCGTCAAGTGAAAGAACCCAAGCGTTGAGGGATGTATAAAGTTCGAGGTGATGTAGACTTAGGGTCTAAAATTGAGAGCTTAACACGAAAGGTAGAAGTGTTAGCTTTGAGTCAAACTAGGAATTCCGTCAATCAAATCCAAAGTGAAATTTGTTCACATTGTTCTAACCCAATGCATGGTGTTCAATCTTGTCCTCATTTGTATAACTACCCCGAGAGCAATGTTGAGCATGCGAATGCTCTCAACAATTTTAGGAGGCCGTTCGTCAATCGAAACTCTTTTTCCGAGACTTACCCTCCCAATTGGAGAAATCACCCAAATTTCTCATGGAAATAAGGTCAACCCCAAATGAATTTAGGAGGAAATCAAATGTCACAAAATTCATTCCGTCCTCCTAACCCATCATTTGCTTAAGCTCCACCACCCATTCCACCAAATTTTGTCTCACAACAAGCTTCACCATCATCCTTAGAAGACACTTTCCAAAAATTCATACAATTAACCGGTCAAGCCTTTGTAGAGGTCAAAGCTTCCACCCAACAAAACACCCAAGCAATTCAAAGCTAGAACATCAAATTGGTCAATTAGCTACCATTGTGGGTGAGAGAGAGAAGGGCAAATTCCCAAGTCAACCCATTCCTAATCCAAAGGGTCAATTTCATGTTGATGCATCTAGTTCCTCAAATTCTCAAGAACATGTCAAGTCCATCACAACCCTTAGGTCGAGTAGGCAAATTGATAACAAGGTTCAAATGCCCAACTTGGAAGATAAGAATGATGAAAATGAAAAAAATGAAACAATTGAATTAGAGCCTAAAGTTGATCATATTGTTAAATCCAAAGAAAAAGAACCTTTGATTGATGAGTCTAACAAGTCTTTTGTGCCCAAAGCCCCATTCCCTCAAAAACTAGTGAATTCACACAACATTCCTTGAGGATCGACTTCGTTAAGTGCCGTCTATACTATAGACTTGTTCACTTGCGAGTAAATAATTAAATAATTTTTTACAACAAATTTTGGGTTTTTGTGTAAAAACTGTTTTTCCGAAGGTTCTAAGCCTAATTATCCCTAATATATATATATATATTTTTAAAAAATCACAGCAGATGAATGTTACAATATAAAAAGCTACCATAGCCGAAAAGATTTGTGACCACATCTTAAGGCCATATTAATATTGTTATCTTAGTTACATTATTCATTACATATAATAGGGGATATAAAACTGAAGGGTATATCCCAGAAGAGACTTATCCATATACCAAAAGAACTTATAAAAGCAAAGGAACCATCATAGTTTAGATTCTGAATATGATATAATTATTCAAGATAGTAACAAAAAAACTACTTTAAAAAGGAAAGAAAGAGAAAACAGTGTCGTTGGCTGGTGTTGAGATTCCGATGTTTGGTTTTGTACATAAACGATGTCGTTGGCTGGTAGCCTGGTTGGTACACATCATTTGGTATTTACCCTATCTCAGTCTCCGCCTTCTTGAGAGAGATCTCTCAGTCTCAGTCTCAGTCTCACTCAGTGACGGTGTTGTGCGGCTAGAGCTTCGCACAACCACATTTGAGCTCAAGCAAGTCATTCATCATCCCCTTTCGAATAAGGTGTACTTTTTCATTAATTAGTTTTTAATTAATTGATTTGAGTTTGGAAGGGGCAACGGAGCATGGGATAAGAGAATATTCGTTAGAACAAATGATAAATAACCCAAGATTTCGCCCTAGTTTTTGGATTGGAAATCTGTTACACTTTAAGAGAGTCAATTAGAGAAGTAATTTTGGATGTTACCTATAGAGCCAAACATGGCATTTCATATGGCAGCCTCGAAATCAATGAAATTACTGTAAGAGACGACAATGTGTGGTTGCCTCAACCATATATATATTTCCATGGCTTTGGTGCGAAGGATCCACAGCATTACATTCTTCAATTTATAGCTTTTATTGGTAAGGTTTATGATGAGATGGAACAAAATTATAATGTGGAATATTGAGATTTTACATTGAGAGTAAATGAAATCAACATATTTGAAGATATAGAGCGTTTGTATTCCCATCCTCACCTTCTATCAGAAAAAGAGAGGTTGGCTATGCCAATTTTGGGTTTGTGGAGACTCAACATTGTGCAAATAGTTGGAGGGCGCATGCAGCCATGGATGTCACTATTCACCTCGGAAGCTAGGAAACTTCAAAGAAAATTAGGTGTTGCTATTGCTCTTGAACTGCATTTCTTTAGTGACTTAATATTCCAACAAATGAATCCAATGCCATACAAGTTATATTGTGGAAAGACATATGGCAAAAATCCAGTTGGAGAAATTACATATATTCGAAACTTACTCACTCATGCTGCAGAAGAGTTGAACAACTTGAAAAGAGATCTCCCAATTCAAATCAATGATGCATACAATGACTGGATAACGGCACTCCATGAGTGCCACATGTTGATTAACTATGTGAATCCAACAAACCAAATGGGGATTCATTACAGGATCAATCAACTCGATGGATGGATTTTGCAGTCGAATGAGAAATTTCATTCTCTACAAAAAAGTTCACAAAACCTCCCACAACAGGTAAGATTTCTGGTTTTTAAACTAAATTCTTTGGAATTGTTGATTAAACATATGCTTATACGATGGTGTAAATACTTGGGACCTATTGCTTACTTCTTGTTTTTAATAATCCTGTAAGTGCTTTGCAGGTAACAGCAGAGCTGCTCACAAATACAATTAATATGTATTTCCCCAATGCTCTCACACTGTTGTACAATTTTTTAGTCAGTACGGGTAATGATGCGGACTTGTGCGGCTGTCAAAAGTAAGATTTCATGCCTTGAAAACAAAAATTACTTAAAACTTTGCTGGTAACACACATTGAAAACAATATATATCAATGCTGACTAATCAGATTTCATGTGGCTCTCACAGGATCTCTATTGACATTGCAAGTCTTTTTCCACAATAATGAAGACTAGTAGCTAAATTTAACAAAAAGCAATTGGTTGTCCAGGCACGGCTAAGATTGGATTCATATCTCTGTTTTTATTTTCCTGTTAAAATATATTGAGGAATTTCATTTTACAACAGTTTTTGCCAAGTTGCTTCAACAATTCAAAATGGGATTATGTAACAAGCAAAAGAGCTTACAGTTAAGCACGCGATGCTTGACTTCATATATCTGTTTCCATTTTCCTCATACATATATCTGTTTCCATTTTCCTCCTACACATATAAGACTTTACATTTTACAACAATTTTGCCTGAGTTGCTTGAACTATTAAAAATGGGATTATGTAACAAACAATAGAATATAGAGCATCATGTCATTCGAAATATTGAGTTTGAATCTTCCTCTAATATCTTCATCACATTCCTCTAATATCTTCGTCATATGTATAAATATATACACATATATGAAACTAGATAGGTCAATATAAGTTAAGCAAATTCATTATATTAGTTGTAACAACCAGAAAAAGCCAATTATATAATTGTTAGTTTCAATTTTTTTATTGGCAATTTCCTTGACAAAACAGCTTGTAATCATTTTAGATTTGAATCTCACACAGGCTCTAGACTAAGTTAGAAACATTTGAGTGTGCAATGAAGACTACACAGCTGGTCCTACATCCCTCATGCCTAAGGTAATACCCATACCATGCATTTCACGCAACATCAGTTTTTTTTTTTATAGAGTAGTGCATGTTTTGACTAGTCTATGACATATCATACACTACACTTTTCTGGCATGGGAACTGCACATACTATCTTGTGAATATTAAGTGGTCCCACGTGAGAGTCTTTTATGTGGGTCACTCTCCTAAATGGGTATTTGCACGTGTTTAATTTTCTGACTTCTTATGATTGGGCTTTTACTCTCCTTATTTATTCTCCAGCCCACATCAGCTTTAATGAGTTTTCATTTTGCACTATTCATCATCTTCTCCAAATCTTTTTTTCTGAAAATGGAAACTTTCCCAAAACAACTTAGCCTCTCTCTCACACGAATCTTTGGATTCCCTTTGGCATATTCGGTTATGAGCTGTTCTGAAAGTTTGTTAGGACTTGAGCCTATCAATAGTTGCCATGTGGAAGGGTGTGCGTGTGCGTATGTGGCTGTTGCTGCTATAAGGTACGGGCAGCCCTTCATTCTTTTGATCTCTCTCATTTTTGGAATGCTTTTGGGTAGCTTTTGAGCTGAGGTTTTAGAGAGATCAAATGAGTATCTTATTTTTCAAGAGTTGAAAATTTTTCTTTGAAAATTTTCTTGTGTTCAACTGTTGATTTGTTTTATCTAAAAACTAAATGGGTTTTGTGTATGGGTTTCAGATTTCTTCAAAAGCATAAACACATCACTCTAGTTTTTAGATTTGGGTTTGTATTTACTTCTTCAAATCTTGTTTGGTTGAAGGAGTTGATCTTATTAACCCAAAATATTGCATATCACTTTCATATCTTGAAGATCCACAAGCAAGTTGCAAATGGGGTACTACGAGTTGATGAGCTAGAGGATTGAGCTGCCAGCAACGTAAATAACTCTTGGCTTGTTGGTTGATGGTTGCACAAAGTGGGTATGCTAGCTGCTACTTAGCTTTAGAGTAGGTAAATGAGCTTGTGTGCTAATATAGACTTTATATTGAATCTCAACATATTGGAGATCCCGGTCAACGGATAAGACCCCCAGTTTTTTAATCCTTTGAGGTTTTTCTGGGTGAACAACTTGTGTGTTTCCTCCTTCTGATTGTTGGGTTTATTTTGCTTTTATATAACTTGTGTTTATTTCCTTGGTATATGGTTTCACACCTTGGCTTATGGTTGATAATATTGCAACTGATGAACTAAATCTAATCTAGCATCACACATCTCACTTTAGTTGTGGCTAGCAATGGGATGCCTACTTGACGGATCCTTGAGTGCCTAGGTTGTAACTCCTCACATGAATATTTGAAATGCTTGCTGGTTGTGTTTCTTGAGTTGTGCATCTGTCGTGCAGACTTAAGTGTGTTTGATTGGTTCAGTCTTGTCAGATAGTTTTGAAAATTGGGTTCGATCAGTGATCGTTATTTTACTTAGGTACTTTAGGGTGTTAAAGCACTTTATATCAAACTTCAATTGGTATCAGAGCGCTACTCTAGAAGAAAATAGAGAGGTCTTAGGGTTAGTTCGCTGCTTGATCGTTTTAGATGGATAGGAACAGAGTTGCGGGTTCTTGTAACTCTCCTCCTTTCTTTGATGGCAACAACTATGTTGTTTGGAGAGAGAAATTTGAAATTTTCCTTGATGCATATGATGAGTTTGCGTATGAATTTCTTACTGTTGAGTGGTCTCATCCTACCCAAATCATAAATGGAGTAGAATTAATTAAACCTAGGTCTGAGTGGACAGCAGCTGAGGTAGCTGCCTCTAGCTCAAACAAGAAGGCTAGAAATGCTATTGTCACGGCATTGTCTACTACACAATTTGCCCATGTCCAACATTGTGTCACAGCTAGACAAGCTTAGAACAAACTTCGGATAGTCCATGAGGGTGATAAGCAAGTGATGTCTCTTAGGCTACAAATGGTTCATGCAAAATTTGAGGAAATTAGAATGAAAGATACCAAGTCATTTTCTAATTTTTATGAGAGGCTAGAAGAACTTACAAATGAAGCCATGTCCTTATGAAAACCTTTTGAGGAGTCCACCATTGTCCAAAAAGTACTTAGGTCACTACCCAAGAGATTCCAATCCAAAAAACATGCTATCTAAGAGGTTCAAAATTTGGATGAACTTAAAATTGGCAAATTGGTAGGAAAACTTAAGACTTTTGAGATGGAACTTCAAATGGATGAAAGAGACAGCAAGAAATCCAAGGATATAGCCTTGCAATGTGTCAAAGAAGAGAGTAAAAACTTGAGTGAAAAATCATCGATGTCCGATAATGAGGTTGACCTCTTTGTCAAAAAGTTTAGGCGAATCCTTAGAAATAGAGGGAGAGAAGTTAGGACAAATGGAAGTAACTCTAGGGAATTCAAGTTTAAACCACAAGGTGAGAAACATTTTGAGAGAAAACCAAAGTGGAAGTCCAGCTTTAGAGACTATAGAACATCCAAGAGAGAAATCAAATGTTATACTTGTGGGGGTGTAGGTCACATAGCATCCGAGTGTGCAAACAATAGGAAGAAGTATTCCATCAGCAAGAACAAAGCCATGAAAATCACCTGGAGTGATAGTGAAAGTGATCATTCCCACGATTGTGAGTCTACATCCAACAATGAGGGTGATGAAATTGCATTTGTTGCATCAATCAAGGAGATTGATCAAGTTGAAGAAGCTTCAGACTCAGAATCTGCTTTAGATGATGAGTCTTACACTGCACTATGTGAAAAGTATGATATGTTGTTCACCGAAACCCTTAGCATAAAAGAAGAGAATGTGAATCTTAAGAACACTAAACTGAAATTGAGTGAAAAAATTGAGTCTCTTGTGAGTGGGAAAGAATCATTGACTCTTGTGAAACACAATCTTGAAAGCCAAGTTAAAGTACCCAAAGAGAGCAACATTTCTTTCAAATCATTGAATGAGAAACTCCAAAGAGAGGTGAAGGTTGCAAATGAAAGCATTGTTGAGCTCACCATTGGGGCAGAAAGGGTGGACAAAATGCTTAGAATTGGGAAAATACATGGGGACAAGACTGGTTTGGGTTTTAGTGAAGAATCTTCTAGTGTGTCTAATTCAAAAACAAACTTTGTCAAGTCCAAATCTGATTATAGTGACAAAAAGGGTCTAGGGTTTCTTGATATTGAGTTTTTTGCTTCCCATTCTAATTCAAGTCAAGCCACAACAAGTGCCTCACCAAANTGTCGCGCGAGAGAGGGAGAGAAGGGTCGGGAGAGAGGAGAGAGAAACTGAGATTTCTGGGGTTCTGTGCCCCTTTTTAAATCCAACTTTTCCAAAATTACCAACTTGCCCCTCTCTTCACACGTCCGTAACTTTCAAACCGTAGCTCCGTTCGACGCGTGCTACGTGTCTACGAACTCGTGAGGACGAGACCTTTCCAACGAACCCAAAGTCAACGCGAAAAGACCTCCCGAACAAAAAGTCAACTTTTGCCCCTTTTAAAAGTCAAACTTTAAAATTTGAAAAACGTCCAAAACGTTTTACTTTCCAACTAAAATCCCAAAAATCTTTAAAAAGCGTTTCAAAACCCTTTTGAAAAGTGCGGGGTGTTACAAATAGTTCAGCCAATGAAGACTAGAAAACAAATGTCCAATAGAATAGCACATGTGTGCTATATGTCCATTGTTGATCCTGTGGAGAGTGGTACTTTTATCTTGCAATGTGTTCCTTCCGAGAAACAATTGGCAAATATTGTGACCAAGGTCTTAGAACCTCCAAAGCATGGTGGTTTAGGGAAATCTATTGGCATTTGTGCCAATGATTGATTCATCTTTCAATTAAATGTGCTTCATTGTTATTTTATTTGCTTTCTTGCATTGTAGTTACAGTTTGCATTTTGCATAATAAAATGAAAGGCATTTAAACTATGCTCACTCACTCCACTTGATATTAAAAAGGGTATTTGCTTCTAAATTTTAATATGTCAGTGAGTATAATCATTTTTCTTGTCAAATGTAAGCCTTCAAGTCTCTTTCTCATAGAAATTTTGACAAGTTAAGACAAATTGCTAAACAACCTTCAAGGATAATTTGATTGAATTTGAAATTTTAATCTTTAGGATAATTACTCATTTGTGACTTTTCTTAACCTAAAGACTTCCTCATTTGAATAAATAGCCAAAAATACAAATATATGTTCAAAAATTGTCAAGAGAAAAATTTGTTGAGATGATTTAATTTTCGAAGAAGTGTGACCAAAGAAGTCATGGCCCTAGGGAGTGATAAGGGATCTTATGAAGTTCTAGGGTAAAGAGTCGCAAAATTGGACCACATCATTGCACTAAACAAGGAGTGTGCTCAAAAGAAAAATTGTCTTCAAAGTGCTTTTGTCATGAGTTGAAAAATTGTGTTTTAAGGTTTGATCTCAAATTAGAAATTATCTTAAGAGATTAGTTTCTAATTTAATTGTGTTGAAAAAGCTTGCTTTAACAAATTGGATTTTCATTGACATTGTTTTCTCTTAGGAATAGATTTGATTGCTTGCAATGACCCCCTTATCCCAAATATGCTCACTTGATTGAAAATCTTGTAATTTCTCATTTTTCCTATCATCTGGAGTGTGGTACATTTGTTTTAAATCTTTTTTTGTGTAAATGCCTTGCATTTCATTTCATTCAAGTATGACACATTTTACACATGATTTCAATTTCAATAAGATTTTGAAGCACAAGTGATTGGAAGTGAGTCTTCTAATTCCTTAGTTCTATATTTCTGACAATTATTTCTCTGAACTCTGCTATTGATTCATTGTGATGAATTTCTTTTACTCTCTAACATATCATCTTCATTGTGCCATTATTTGGTTAAGTTTAAGTGAAGTGATCTTGTGTATCTCTCTAAGCCCTGTGTCAAAGTACGTTCTGTTTGACTACTTTAGGCCTAGTCATACAGAGTAACTTGTGATCATCTAAGGATTATCCTTAAGGTTCGACTGTTTAGTAGTGTCATTACTAAATCATGTCAGCAGTTTTTTGTCCGATAAGAAATTTTTGAAGGAAGGTTCAATCTTAAGGGAGCAATCTCTTAGGGGGAGCTTTCTTTTAAGGGAAGTCAATCATTAAGGGGGAGTTTTGGCATATTACTTTGGAATATTTGGCAAGTGTACCTTACTATCCCTTGCATGCATATCAATCTTTTGTAGTCTCTCCAATTTCAATTAAGTTGTGAAGCATGATTTTTTTGGAAGTGACATCTCTACTTTCCACGATCTTACATGTTTGTTAGATGTGTTGTTTGAGCCTTATATATGCCCTCTCTTGTAATTTTAGTCATTAGCTCATTTCACCTCTAGCTTTCACGAGGCCCCATCTGTGAAAAAAGGTTGGTATGGTTGTCATTCTATATGGTCCATTTGTGTTTTATTTGTCATACCATGTTGGCCCAGTTTCTCTCTCATGTTCACTACCCAAGCTGAAGCACCATAAGCTCCTTAGCTATTTAGGGAAGTAGCTATTTAGGGGGAGTTTGTTCTGTTTAAGGACTCAAGTTATTCAAAATTTTTGTATAGGGGGAGTT
>QANT01003416.1:0-20334 GCA_003254885.1 Purshia tridentata | reverse complement strand
TGAAGTTTCAAAAACATGCAAACCCACATTTGACAATTTCTAAATAGAAGAACCTCTTCTTCATCCATGAAAATAAGCTCAATTTGGCAAATTTGTAAGTCAGANTGTAAGTCAGAATCAACACATAAACAAATTGAAAAATACAAAATATAATATGTTCAAAAACTATGTAATAAAAACTGACCTAAAGGAGGTCAAACAACTTGAAGGTTACTGATCAAACAGTTTCCTTTTTCAAGGAGGAATTCTGTCTTCTCTGATAGTGGGAAATAACCAAAAAGAAAAAGCTTTTATACTAATCTCTCTCTTTTGCTGTACGGTGAAAAACATAGGAAAAACCCATTCATTTTATGCAAAACCCCAAATTTTTTTTAAAAAAATACCCTCTTTGAACAACCAAAAAAAGGGAAAAGAAAATAGCAACACTCTTAGAAGGAAAAACAACTCAATAAGGATTAAAGCTTGAAAGACTTCATTCCTGGAACACTGAGCTGAGGGAAAAAAAAAAAAAGGGAAGAAAAAACCCCAAATCTAAATTTGTAGAATTAGAAGGAACCCAAATTGTAGATGGAAAACTTCGATAGAAAAATCCTAAATTCCAAACCTCTTTCAACCAAAAACGCAATGCCACCATATATCCCTTCAATCAAACCATATTTTTCATGATAATGACATTGCTTTATTTAGTCACAGTATAAAAGAAATTACATATAGTGGACCACATAACAAATAAAGAAATATGATTAAGAATAAAAGCAAGACTTGGAGGATATATATATCAAACAGGGTGTATTTCTCTTTTCTGAGTTTCAGCATGATTTTCTTATTTTATGTTGCTGGGAACCTGGATTTGAGTCATTTAGATAATGATATATGCCTAACACTTAAATAAGCATGCTGGCCTTTGCAACGAACCAATTGATGACAGTCATAACTTATGAACAAACGAAATATTTGAATCTTTCTTTAGCTTTTTGATTAAATGACTTTTGATTTAATATTACCAACTATTTAAGAAAATAGAGATAAAAAAATGACTCATGAACAAACGGAAATGGTAATGATTTGAATCTTTCTGTAGCTTTTTTATTAAATGACTTTTGATTTAATACTACCAGCTATTTACGAAAATAGAGATAAAAAAATTGGAAGCTTTATATTTTTACTCTAAACCCCTATTTATCTGTGAGCCATTTAATCAAAAGTTTGATCTTCATGTACACCTTTCACAGTTGCACGGAACCTTTTACGGTTGCATTAGCAGGCCGATGAACATGAAAAAAATTACATAATCACAAATTAAAAAAAATTAAGCATGCTGGTCTTTAGAAGCCAACCAATTGATGATAGTCATGACTCATGAACAAACCTTAAAAGAAGAAAATATAACATATTATGAAGAGACTTACCTCTTGATACAATTTGAGTGTAACTGTTCAAAAAGAAAAATACCACCACCTACAAAGCATACAATTGTTTTATTAAAAGTGACAAAATTGCCTATTCAAATGGATGATATTGTGGACCAAAATATAAAACCAGTAGAACAACCAAAGGGAAAACAAAGCTGACACAAAGAATAAAAGAAAGTAGAACACAACATGAAACTTGAACTCCCAATCTGATCCCACCAAAAAGAACAAAACTTGCAATAGATAAAATAATTCAAGCAAAACCCAACAAATATAGAAACATCCTAAGCTCTTCTAAGAGACCCAGTGTATAAGAAACGAAAATCCCAAATTAAAATAGAGAAAACTCTTAGAAACATACAACTTAGAAAATTATGAACTTGGGTTTCCGCAAAAAAGAAATAAAAAAGAAAACATGGGTTCTTATACCTGAGACACAACCCTTTCAAAAACAAAACAAAGTCAAATCTTGGACAAAAGAGAGTGAAAACAGGTCAAAAGCAAGAAGGATCTAGATCACGTGGGCATGGCCAAAAGAATGGGAGTAGAGAAAAAAGCATTAATGGGTCTGAATGAGAAACAGAGCAACAAAGACACAATAAGAAGAGAAATTGAGCAAATGAAGGAGAGGGTCTTTGTACCTTTCGAAGGAATAGAAAACTTGACTGTTTTTCTTCTTCTCTTTGTTTCAATTATTAGCGAAGGAGAAGAGTACAGCTCGATTTGTCTGAGATGGAAACATAAGAGTGACAGAGGGTGGGCTTGGGCGCTAGACTTGGAAGGGTCTATGATGGCAACAGGCGTGAAAATGTGTGAGAGTGTGTTTGGCTGATCTTTAACTCTTTAATGGCAAGAGGCATAAAAACACTAAAAAGCTAGGGGCAAAATCGGCAGCACACTGTCATTAGTAACAGTGACTGCACAGTGATTTTGGGTTCTGTTTTAGTATATATATAATTTAGATTTAGATTTATACATTTGAAATCTATGTAATTGAAATTCTTAGATTTAAAATTTTATTATGATACAAGTTCTAAAAGCGAGATTTTTATTGAGTATTTCAATTTTATTTTTTTTGACAATTTTAAATTTTAAATATATGATTAAGAATAAAATAAAAAAATAAAAAAAGAGGTGACTGGAAAATCATCAGAGGGTGGTTAAAAAAGTCCTTAGAGGATGACCAGAAAAGTTGCTGGAGGTGACGGGAAAAGTCACCGAAGGGTGGTCCGGAAAGTCATTGGAGGTTGGCCGAAAAAGTCATCGGAGGTCACCAAAAAAGTCATTGGCAATGGCCAAAAAAGTAGTCGGAGGTGGCCGGCTATAGGCACCGGCAGTTGTGGCTAGAGGTCTGAGAGCGAGAAAGAGAGAGAAAGGGTGAGATTTCAAATACCTAGTTGGAGAAGGTATTTGAAATTCATAAATTTAACCCTTTAAAATTGATCATAAATTTGAGGTAAATCTAAATACACTTTTTTAAATGAATCTAAATAGGTGGATTTAAATTTGAGTTTTTTAAATTCAAATTTAAATCCAAATCCTACCTATCCAAACAGCCCTTAGTTTTGAAAAGAAATGGCCAATTATTTGTTTATAATCAAAATGAGTCCTTTCAAGATTCCCTTTTGTTTTGTTTATGGATAAATTCACCAATAACATATCTTCACGTGGTCTAACGCAACATTTTATTTGGCTCTTTGATTTTTAAACGAGCTAACTTAGTCAAAGAAGTGGGGTTTCCACACCGACTTAATCAAACAACAAGGTCCTTCATTTTGTTGACTGATCAATCAAGGGAGCAAGTTCGTGCGAACACTCGAGCCCTAAGTCAATTATTACCACCTTCTACCAACCTAATGATCTTGATATTCGGCTCCTAAGTTTAGTCATCATCACAAACTCTAAGAAACGAGATCCTCCAAGAAATCCCATCATGTCACAAGTAGCAACACGAACATAAAGTCGACTCTGACTACTATTAATCCCACCTCAGGTTAGATAACACATCACGGGCCCGACTTGACCTCTCTGACAATCAAGATCTATACAACTCCTCGACAAAAGTTCATTCCTCGGTGGCTACCTCAGGTCGACATGGTCATGTACTAAACCTGACCATGCGACTACTGGTGTGAATGGACTATGATATTTGGCTTGTGCACTCTTAAGTGCATTTAGGATTGTGCCTAGCTAGGATAGGACAAGTCTCCATCTCACTCCCACCCTAACATGATGTTTGGGTGGTTTGGTGATTGCTTTAGGTGATGATATGACCTAAAGCATACCCTAAGCATGCCTACATTAAATACAAACACCTTTGGCATCACCATGCAGGTAAAAAATCTCTTGCCTCTCTCTTTACCTATAATCGCATCTTCCTATTCAATGTTGGGTTCACAACTTCTATCATACAAAACCTCTGCCAAATCTCTCTAGAACTAGTTGATTTTACCATCAAAGAGCATTAGGCTTGTACCACACTAGTGCCTCTTCCGGTGACTCTGTGATCTGCTTTATGCATGCATTACCATTGATAGTATTTTGCAAGCTTGGCCACTCCAAGCCCTAGAAAGATCCACAAAGAAGAAGACAGGGAGAGACGTTGAATCCATTAAACACCAATTTCTTGCATCTAACACGAGTCCAACAACAATTGAATAGGAGTCACTCCAAACGCATTGACAATAATGCATAGCATGCACGACGTCACACAACATGTGACTTTAAACAGTTAACTCACTACGCACGGACATCTGTTTCTATTCATGCATTCCTAAGCACTTCAATTCAAATTGGGAACTCAAACAAAAGGAAATGAAAAATGAGCTGAATGGTATAATATAAATGAGAAACGTTAGCAAGCAATTGTATTCGTATCTACTACATGGAGAGACACACGAATGACATGGTATCACCATTTGGTTTACTGAGCCGGCAAAACTAGTAGAACTAATTGAATCATATTGTTATCTCAAGAATGGTAAGTCTGACTAATTACAAATGGACACAAATTAAACTAAATTCTCTCATTATTCCCAAAATAGAAGACCAAATCCAATTCCCAATTCAATCCAGTATCAATCTCTGAGGTTGGCTTCCGAGCATTACCAACCCTGGAGTTCAAAGAGCATGGATGGCAATAAGTCGAAGGCCACTGAATTTTTCATCAAGTAATTTAGCTGATAATGTGATCTGCATTCATGTTAATGCGGACACTGCCTCTATGGCACTGCCTAGTGGCCATGCTGCTTCAACCAAGGCATTATGATATTTAACCTTCTTCACCAATGTGATCTCTTGCCAGGGCTCTAGACCTGTACCAGACATAGTAGCATATTAGAATTCAGCTTAGAATTTGTTTAGATGAAATCTCATTGTGAATTTGCATAACTAAAACCTACCAAATCCATCTACAAGCAATGTAAATTGGTAAACAAGATCCATGCACAAGTATGGCAGATTGTCCTCATCAACACTTGGATATGTGGATTTGGCATCCTCAAGTTTAGTTTCACAAGCTCGCTTCGCTGCCTCCTCAAAGTTCCCAGGGTGAACTTTGGCAACAGGTTCATTTGGGTTAACAAAACCAGCCTACATATGTATAATATGCAGTTAGCAAAAGCATGCAGTTGTCTAAAATGAATCTAACCTTTTCATCCCCATCAAGCAAAATGGGAAAAGTTTAGGATGATTAAATACCTCAGCAGCTCTGTCAAAGAAAAATGAAGCAACAAAAAGGTTCCTTTGTCCATCCCCTCCTCCACCATTCCATACCCCGCCAAATGTACATTTCATGTGTGTACATGTTGCTTCGTTTACTTTGAGTGCCTTCATAGCTACCCTCCTACACCCTTCAATGCTTGATCCAGATGAAGAAGCTGATGCTGGATAATCTACTCCTCCATATTTGTATTTACCTTAACAAAATTTCCCACCAAATTAATGATTATACAATAACCCACAAACAGAAACTAAAAAGATAGATACCCGTGCTTCATTATTAAACAATATAGAGCTGCCTGCCGACATGTAATGATTTTGCAATCCTTTAATATAAAGAATACTTTTACTATACGGACAATGCTATGCACCCAATATTTTTCTCAACTAGGTGGCATCTTCACATTGGGTTCTACAATGTTAATTTTTTAATGCAATGATGTGGTGTGCATATCATGTGCAACATAAGAACAGAGAAAAAAATTGAGAAAATAGCAATTCTCTTCAGTCTACGGTATACAAAGTTGTAGAATTATGACGGTTGGTACACCCGAAAACCCTAGTGGGGACAATTTCCCCACTGAAAGCAATTATATTTTGTGCATTTTTTGACAATTAATTGTAGCAATAATCCTAAAATATTGCATGAGTCCCACTTTGGTCCCTAAATTAATTTTCATACCAAAATGGTGTCCAAATTTCAAATCGAGAAGTTGGACAAGAAATGAATAAGCATGAGCATCTATTTCCTCCTCTTTTTTTTGAATTCTGGTTTTGCCCATATCTTCACTTAGTGTTAAATGCTTTAATGTGCACATGAAGATAACCCACTTGGGAATTTCACTTACAACCAAGTCTGCCCGGCAGGGCATTGCTATGTCAAGTCATTAAATTTGATTTTTTTCTTTTTCCTTTTTTCTGTTATGTGAGAGACTACAATTTAATCTGAAACTTAGATTCCAAGGTTTACTAGTAAATAAAAGAAAGTCCATGGTTCTAATATCCGATTAAAAAAGATACTTTCATTTGAAGACATCTATTCTTTGAAAGAGGCGAAGGAGAGTGGAGGACAGAAAGATATAGAGGGAATAATGATGAAGGTGAGGGGGAGGGAGAGATGAAGTGTTTCAAATTTACCATTATACCACTTAAAAATGTGGTCATGTAATTGGCACTTACCAATTATTGACAGGAACCTAAACGAATTTGGCGATATGGGTTGCTGGACAGAAAGATATAGAGGGAATAATGATGAAGGTTGGGGGGGGGGGGGGNAAGGTGAGGGGGAGGGAGAGATAAAGTGTTTCAAATTTACCATTATACCACTTAAAAATGTGGTCATGTAATTGGCACTTACCAATTATTTACAGGAACCTAAACGAATTTGGCGATATGGGTTGCATTGCAACTCAAGTAGAAGTTCAAGGATTATTTTTTGATAAATTTAATTAGGATCCAAGTGAGACACGGAAAATAGTTAAAGATTGTTGCTACAAGTAAATCCTTTTTTATATATTCTTCTTGTTGAGCCTTCACAAGCAGAAACTCTCGGTTATCATACGAGGTCGGTATTTGGTTAATTGAACTGCCTCAAATCATCAAACCTACACTTTGAATTTGCTTAGCTTTTTTTTGTTGGTAACCCCAAAAAGAAGGGAATAAAAACATTGTGCAATTTCACAATTACTTTAATGGTTCAGTTCAGCTCTCTAAGTTTCTATTCCTTTAATGGTTCTACCTATCATGGCCCAAAAGAGAGGTTCACTCTTAGGGCTCCAATTCCTCTTTCATACTTCAAACCTCCATCTCTTTGAGAAAAAAAAAAAAAGGAANTCTTTGAAAAAAAAAAAAAAAGGAATCACTTAGCAGCTCGTTCTTCTTAGCCTCTTGTTTCTATTTCTATACTTTTAGTTCAACAAATGTTGTTTATTTCCCATATTTTTTCAATCTTATTATAGTTTAAGTTTGTCCCCATAAAGATAAAATCCTAGGTCTGCCACTCTAGAAAAGCATTGTATGCAGCACCAAAAAGTTTCAAGAAAAAAAATATTGTAATACAAGATGGTTTAGCTAAAGAGATGAAAAACAAGAATTTGGATTTAGAAAACAAAAACAAATAAAAAGGTTGTTAATATTGAATGGCAACTCAACATACCATCATATCCAGATAAGATGCAGGGATTGCCAGAATCGTCAGAAGCCTTTAAAATCTCTGCTCGAGCTGCTAGCAACCCGTAATGCAAGTAACTGTTTTAAAAGTACAAAAAGCATTATTAACCTATGAATGCAGTTCTATAATGGCTATTTCATGTGAAGATTCCAACGATATAGTTATATGACAAGGCACAATAAAAGACAAGAATAAATCGTGACATCAATGAATTAAGCAGAAAGAAAGGGGAAAACCTGTGAACATAGAGGTTATATTTTGTTCCTTTGAGAATCATTTCCCTTACATATATATCCTCTCCTTGGGATTTTCTTGGTGCCTTTGCAGCATCCTCCTCTGAGATAGCATAAGCCATTTGAACAGATCCACCCCCAAGATCAATAACTCCAACAGTATCTGAATATTTCTTCCCCAAATTTCCTAGTAGATAGTTTATTGTGACCTGAAAAACAAGAAGCAAATTAAGGGAAAATGGTTCCGGAATAAAGAAAGAGAATGGCATAATAGCATACCCACTGGAAGGAACCCTCTTGAGTTCCATCAATAACCGAAACGGCATCGGGGCTGGAGCTGAGGGTGCTTCTTCCTTGGAGAAGATCCCTAACCGCTTGCAGAATGCGGTCGGAGGCATCGCCCTCCAACGCTCTCAAGCCAGCAGTTGCCCCAACGCGGACGGGAGTGACAGCACGCAGCTCTTTGGGCACGGCTCTTTCGGCCTCGTCGAGGAGGCCAGTGAGGGACTCGGCCGCACTGCGAGGGTCCTTGGCGTAGAAACTCAATCCAGGCTTGGTCGGAATGAAAAGCTCGAGATCTTTGCCGATGGGAAGGAGCTCGAGGTTTTGGTCGAAGCAGAAGACGTGGACGCGGCTGCCGGAGCTACCGGCGTCGAAGATGACAGCATAGGAAGTCTTGGGAGGAAGCTTGCGGTGGTAGTTGAGACTGCTGGTGGTGGTCGAAATGGGCCCCGGCATGACGTAGAGGACCATTGTTAGCAGCAGCAGAGGGATGGAAATGACGAGCAGGACGCTCCTGTACTTGTAAATCTTGTCGGAGAGGGAGTCGTACTGGGTCCCACCTCCGAGTCCTGCTCTCCCGGGACGCTTCTGCATCTTGTCGAGTGAGTCGTGGAGGTGGGGATCGGACGGTGGGGAATTCAGATTCTGGGCCTCCAGCAGTTCGGCCGAGGAAGGCGATCTGTATCGGATCTGGCCGTTCACGACTGCCGGCTCCAGATTTGGTTGTAACTGCTGGGATCAACAATCCCACTCCCACTACTCTCTTCAAATCAACAATCCCAACCCCAAATGCGTGCTTCTCTTTTTCTGCCCAAAATGTACAGCCCAGTGCACACTGCAGACTCGGTTGGGTTCTCTTGCCAACTTGCCTTGGGATCAATCCACATTACCCTCTCAGGCCTCCCTGGACTCAGCCTACATTTTTATATGTATTTGTTATTGTTTATTTAATTTTAATTCCAAAAATAATAAGAAAAAAACCTTGGGTAAAGTACACACTATACAACAAAAAAAAAAATCATCAAAATTCGGAATTTAATTGTACAACAAACACGCCACACATTTCTTATATTTCCCGTAAAGTTCCCAATACTCATATGGGGTCCACCGTCCATCCTTTTATTACGAAATTACAATCATATTCTTATATTTTAGGTATTACAAATTTTCACATTGTTCTCAGCTAGTTTCGAGGAGATGCTCTTTAATTCTACTCTAGAGATACTAAAAAAAGGGATGTAGCGGCTCTGCTAGTCTTGGAGACCTGTTTCACATATTTTGTTAAGAAACAATGGAATATTCAGACATACTGAATGTTTATTTGATATATTTATGTAGGTATAAAGAGAGGTTGTGACTATTTATTGTGAAAGAGAGGTTGTTTGCACCCTTTACAAACCAGCAATTAGCCCAGCTACTATTAACAGTGTTATTCTCATTGAATGAGAATAACTTGTATATAATAGGTATATATATACCCACTCTCGTAACATTTTCTCACATGCTAGTCATGTGACTATTTATTGTGAAAGAGAGGTTGTATGCACCCGTTACAAACAAGTTTTTCTCATTGAATACACAGAAATTCATTTCCACAGCAGCTGCCAGCACACACATAAAAGATGCCAATCCCAAAATACATTTCCTTAACCAGACAGGTCATTTTATTTGAACCATAATTTGAAGATAGTTTCACAACCACTAGCCACTGGCCACTAGGTAGCTACAAATAGCAAAATGGAAAAACTGGTCCTCATTACAGCCTTATCTACTGATGAAAATGACCTAAAATTCTACCAAGCCTCTTCAAGCTTTCTTCTGTTTAGCAAGTGGTGGAAAGAGAGCGCGGAAGACCCAAGCAGCCAGTATTGCTCCTATGAAGGGACAAATCCAATAAACATAAAACTGCTCCCATGTGTTGTGTTGATTGTTTACATATGCCCAACCAAATGCCTACAAATACCAAGCGTAATACATTCTGTTAGACCTCTACATATCATAAAGCTTGGAAAGTTCTCATCATTATCAATATGTAAACAAATAAACATCCAGTAAACAAGAGAAAAAGGAACAATCATAAACACAAGAATAAGTGGACCAAAGATTTCATAGCTTTTTATATTAGATACAAGGGTTTTTTTTCAATTTTGTTATCCAAACTTTGACATGTGTCTCCATTTGGAATCCAAACTCTAATTTTATCCAATTGAGTACTTAAAACTACTTTTTTTAATCTAATAAGTCCCAAATCTTAATTCGGCCAATCAAGAACCTGATTCCATAAGTCAAGTTAAACAGAATGGGGGGTAATTAAACCATTTCACAAGGCTTAAAAAATAAAAAACAATAAATTTAAGGAAATGAAGAAAAGGAGGAGGAGGACTGAAGAAGCCAATGGTTTCAGTTTCAGGCTTTCAGCTTCGGTCATTACTCAACTGTTTTGGCCCCACATTTTGATCTGTCATATGCCCATATGCTTTGGTCAAATAAATTGGCACCAACCTTGAAACAGTAAAAGAAGAAGAGGAGGAGGTGGGTATGGGGGATCTGCAATAGTTTTCTTGTTTTTATTTATTTATTTATTAAACTATGGACTGAAACAGTAAAATGTGGGTTCGGGGTTGGGGAGAAGAAGAAGGAAGAGGGAGAAAAATAAGAAGAAGAAGAAGGTGGGTACGAGGGTGGGTGTGGAGGGATCTGCAGTAGTTTTTTGTTGTTATCTTTTTATAATTTTATGGATCTAAAATAGTAAAAGGATGAAGACGAGGCGGAGAGAGGTGGTGGTGTCATGGGTGGAGGCACTGAGGCAGAGAGAACAATGGCAGAGGAGAAGAAGAAGATGATGAAGAGACATATTGGCCATAATAATTGATGTTCAAAGTCACTGCCACTAAAGAAAATTTATGGCTCCATCCCTGCAAGAGGTCATGGTTATAGCACCAAGCCAATATAGTGACTGTTAAGTGAAATCTGACTTTAATACAATCCAAAGGACAATGATCAAGATAAAATCCTAATTCAGAATATATCGAAAACATCCCCTCATTGCCCAAAAAGTAAAGGAGTACAGAATAGTAGGGGAAACAGTTTCCGGTGGCAACATCTAGGGATGAAGAACCTCAATTGGCTTATGTGCAAATATTGCACAGGATGAAGCTCAGAAAAAGCAAAGGCTGATTTCAGTTGACAAGATGAATTTTAATTTTGAAGAGACTAGTGTGCCTGAAGCAAAGCTACTAGTCACAAGACATCATCTTCCATGCAAAATTACTAAGGAACCAGTCAATAATTTCTTCCATGATACACTTAATATTGTAAAGCAACAAAAAAAAAATAATTGCTTTGATATTATTATAGACCTCCATTTATATCCGAAAATCAGTTGTGATATTATTATATCTAAGAATACGGGAGCAAAGAAATTCGGTTGCCCAAAAATACCAGCCAAGTTTACTGAATATGGAAGCAAAATGAAAGAGTACAAATCAGTGGGCAAGGAGTCCGCCGAAAAGAACACTACAACAGCTACAAGATCACAACTCCTCATCAGAAACCCCTGATCTAAACAACAGAACTGATTACAACCAAAATCTTATCCAAACACAAAGTCTACCAAATCTAGAATACAGCTGCACTCCAGTCATAAAGTATTGACTTAAAGAGTTATGTCTAAATTCTAAGGATACCGAAGCCTGACGCAAAGACCAAAAACGAACGCTATCCCACAATTGAGCTACCTCCTCAGCCCTAGCTTCCTAAAATTTTCTCCTATTTCTTTGCTGTGTGTAAGATACAAGTTGATTGGAGGTAGCACCACCAATGATATTAAAGAACCAAAAATGTCAATGGTAGCATTGCCAAACTGAAAGTGCTTCTCTCTCCTTGTCCTCCTAGAGGTTCTAAAGAGAGCCAAGGTGCACAACTCAACAAAGAAAATACACATCTCTTCCCACAAGGGAATTACAAAAGCAATGAACGATCATTGTCTTTGCACATTTCGTTTAGGACCAACATATTTTATAACATGCATCAAAACTATTGAAGGTCTAGATTAGTACATCCTAAATCTGAAGTGATCAAGATTGCAGGCACGTGAATAAAGAGAAATGGTCAAAAATTTTATGCAGACTTCAAGCTTAGCATATACGCATACATGTGCTTTTTTGGAAAGACCATTATTAACTGAATAAGTGTAACTTATAATACTAGTCCTCTGATATCAATTATTAGATCAAACTCCACCATATTTTTCATCCTATATACCATATGTGCTGAAGTTTCCTATACTACAAGTTCTTTTCTCTTCCCACAGTATCCAAATTGATGCAACCAATTCACCAAAAATTAAATTCGTTGTGATATAAATTCAAAACTAAAAAATCGTTTTTGACCAATGCAGTAAACCCTTAAATGCGGTCAAAAATATAGTTTAGGCAAAGGGGCCAGTTAATCCCTTGAACTCTTCAAATCAGTACATTTTAGGTTGAATGTGTCGAAATTGCTTATTATATAATTTTATCTTAAATTAAATAAAAAAAAGTTCCTAGATCTTTCTCTGGATTCAGAAGTCATCAACCCATGAAAGATTTTGAGTTCCCAATCATTTCAAGCATCCATAAGCCTAATTCAATTTGTTCATCATGACCAAATGATTTTGCTAAAAATAATTCCACCACTTACAAATGTCTAGGAGGGATTACAAAATAAACATTAAGAAGAGGCCAAAAAAAAAAAAAATCAGACGTAGGAGAATTCGAAAAATGTTCCTAACTGGAACTTCTCCTTAGATTTCGTTTCATCAACACACGACAAGAATTTTTCAACTGAAGCAAGAAGATTGTCCTTCATTGAAAAAAAATAATTCCATTTCAGTTAGACTGTAATTAATGCATTCATACTAGCCTATTCGGTTCTGCATTTCCTTCATTACCCACATTTTGCACTTGTTTAAAATGTAGAAGTCAAGAAAAACCGCTAATAGCAACGATACTTGAGAGAGCTAAATCATTTGTGCCTTGACTTCTTAAAATGGGTAAATGGTTCCAGAGCAGGGAAAGTAGTGAGGAAGTTTGTAAACAATAAAAAAACATTGCACATTAATATATTAACCATTAAAGATATGCTACTGCCATCAGAATTCAGAAACCACTACTGCTACAAAGAACATTACATCAGTTTTTTATATTTATTGTTTTATTAATTTTGCAACGATATCCTACTGCCATCAGAATTCAGAAACCACTAATGCTACAAAGGGAAAATCGTCAGGAATAAATTGAAGAGTTCTCTGTCAAACTTCTTACAGAAGATGACCATGAAGAATCATGGAAATAGAAATAGAAACAGAAAACATTAAATAATTATTTTAATCTCTGGATGATGTCATATATTCTTACTTAATGAGTTAGACGAAGATAAACGAGTAAGCACAACTCTCACTCCCTCTCTCCGTCTCCTCTCTCTCTCTCTCTCTCTCTCTCACACACACACAAAGAGTTGCGGCTGGAAAGTGTTTAGAGAGGGAGTGAAGAAGAAGGCAGGGTTTCTAGTGCTTTTAAGGTGAATGGAGACATGACAACTAAGAATTTAATCAGAAAAATAGAAAGTAAATTAAAATGGAAGAAAAATGGGGTACTTTCTGATTGTGTCCACATGTCCCATAAATCACATATTGATGACTATCTGACAAACAGATTAAAAAGTCAAATAGCACAATATAAATGGTTAAGGACAAAGAAATATCCGAACGTGTTCAATAAAAGTAATCAAAAAAAGTTAGTATTATGATAAGCGCCACCAACAGATATAGGGCATCTCATGTATCACAAAAGAATTCCATCTTCGCACACAAAGTCAGTTCTAATAAAAGAAAACTTCTTAGCAATACATCAACAAGTATAAACAAAAAATTTAAGTATAAGAATAGTAAAATACAAATCTTGAGAACAAGTTATCTAAAGCAGTATGCATAGCATAATAGATACATTTAGAGAAAGTGTAATCAACATTATAAGATGGTGATGGTGATGTTGTATTAACTTCAATAAGATTCGTCTTAGTGCAAGGAATTGATATGGTATAAGCAGAAGAGCAAAAAAAAAAACACACAGACATTATGACTGATAAAAAATTAAAAAAAAAAAAAATGTTTCACTTACGTTGGCAGGATTCATTGAAGGCCCGGTATACACAGAACCGGCAACAACCAATGCCACAGTAACCACAGAAAGCAGCAACGTCTTCAAAAGTGGGCTACGAGGACCCCTGAGTACGATTACAAGGACAAGAAAAGAGATTACGAAAGTCAAGACCCCCTCAGCAATAGCTCCAGTATGCACGTCAACTTTTAAGGAAGGCCCTCCAAGCATGTGCTTGTACTTCAAGGGTATGACCTCCATAATTGCCAGTGCTCCACCCACAGCACCCAAAGCCTGTGGAAATCAAGGAGATTGATATGAAGCAGTTTAAGCATCATAGCGTTCGTTTATAAATTAATTACAGTGTTTCTCTCTGGAGGCTTTCCGTTTAAAGAACGAACGCATATATTTTAGGGTGTTTTTTTTTCACCTTCTTATTACTTTAGGTGTAAATTGTCGATTGAGACGTGTTCATCTATCAGGGGTTTTAGTTTCGAACCTCAACGATAATTCTATATCCTAAAATATAGAAAGTTTATACCCTTAAATGTGAAATGTTGAATCCTGTCAAGAATGAGAATGATAGGACAAAGACATAAAATTTAAAATGAGTAGATTCTTTTAGATTGCATGCTTCGGTTGCCATGGAATAATGAGAATTGGGAAGAAAGAGAAAATTAAAGTGAGGTGACCTGAGCAGGAAAGCGGAGGGCCATGGAGAAGAGGGTGTCAGGGCCAAGGCCGGCGGCGTAGAAGGAGGCAGTGCCGGTGGGGTTGAAGCTGGCCCCACCCAAGGCGTCTCCGATGAAAGTGAAGACAAAGACAAGAACGAAGACAAGGAGGGTGGTGATGAAGAGAGAGGGCCAGAGCAGGCCTTGAACTCCAACAGCACTTGCGATGATGGTCGTGAACAGTCCAAGTGTGGATGCACTGAAAACCCACAAGAAGGTAAGCACAACATCTCCAATCGCAGCCTTCACCGCACCCATATCTACAATTATATGTTGTTTGTGGGTTTCTCTTTAATCTGTAAATCTAAGCAGAGCAGAGCACTCCGCCACACTCCAACTCTCTGTTTCTCACTCTCTGACTCACTTCTGGTCAAGGGCACAGAAACAGGAAGACACCACCAACACTGTTTAAATCAACACGCACCCCCTTCTTCGGAGTTTTTTTTATCCACTTTTTTTCAAAAGACTTTGGAGTCTAGCTTTTGTGGCCTTTGTGCTATGCGATGCATCCTTTTAATTTTTTTCTTTTATCTTTTCTGGATCTGAAAACTAGCCACCTGAATGGGGCGGATGGATCCACTGATAAGATTACCACTTTACCCGAACATGTTTCATTATTCTGCTTTATGGTTTATAACTTTATAATTCCTTCCGGTTCAGTGATGGGCCCATGTTACCTCTCCTTTCCGAATCAACTTTCTTTGTAACTTTGGATATTTGGCACAAAGCAAACTATAACAACAAAAAGGAAGAATATTCCTTGCCACAGTGGCAATTCACCCTGTTTCAAAAATAAAATAAAAACACGTAGAGAGGGCTCCGTAGGATGGCGAACTCTTGGCATGAATACAAAATAAATTAAAATTTAAACTTATTTGACGTTGTAATCTTTTAAATGAGTTTATTTATCGGTAAGGACTTCAAATGAATTTTAAAATAATTTACTATATATATTAATTAATTAATTTCTAAATTTAGACAATTAATAAACTTACTCATAAATATAATCAATAATCATATTACGCCAAAGGACAAATTTATTACCTATTAGGTTTATTAGTTGTCACGTGTGTAAGTCCATAACACTCCGTTAGTCTTCTCTCTCCAAACTCACTCTCTTTCTTCACTTGTTATCTCTCCCTCGACTCGCTCTTTCCTCTTTCTATCTCTCTTGATTAGGATTGTCATGACGATTTTGGAATCCCTTTGATTATGTGCAATTTTCGATTTGTTGTTGCATATAAACTTTGAGAGTTGATTGTACGATTTATACAGGTATGATTTTGTGATTGTGCTATCTTGAATTTATGTTTTTCACCTTGTTTTTATAGTTCAATTTATATTTGGCGATTGACTTCTTTATGTTAGCTTCTTATGGCAAATGGCCTTATATCAATATCTTTTTATTTTGGCTTCAAATTTGGAAAGATTTAATTCTTCATGGTTGGAAGTGTTTGAGAACTAGGAATGTTATTTTGTTCTTAATATTTTTCGTTTTAGTTAGATTTGTTATTGCATGTAGTTCCCTTTTTTATTTCTTTTCTTCCTTTTATGATTTTTACTTGTTGTATTAGTTATGAAGATATATTCAATTTTCGGGAGCTTCTCTTATATGGAAGCTATGCTGTGGATGGGAAAGTACAGCCACTTGGCTATACTTTTTTTGATGGGCTTCAGCATAACTTCCGCATAAGAGAAGCTTCCTTCAGTTTTTTGTGATGAATTTCTTAAATTTTTATTGTCATTTGGTTTCTTTGAATTATTATTTGTGATTTAGTTTAATTTGTAGCAGAATCAATTTTTATGGTTTAGATTTCCTTTGAAATGTTGTAATTGCATCTATTTTTAGTGTGCTTTGTAGCTGGTTGGATGTTTAGGTTGAATTTTGCATGTATTAATTTTGATCGATATAATTGAAGGTGACTTATAGTTTAGTCTATTTTATAGATCATTTTTAGACAAAAAACCATAATGATATATAATGAGCCAATTACAAATAGTTAATGAAATATTTCTAAATACTATAATAGTTAACATTGACTAAAATGTAATAAACCAAATCACAAATTGTACAAAATAGGACATAACTATTACAATAAATTATATATACTACCACCGATCAAAAATACTAATCAATAAAAATCAATATTACAAATTGTGGGCGATGGAAAAGATTGGGCCCAAGCCCAAAGCAAAAGCATAATCAGGCCCAGGTAAAGAGAAGCCAAACCACATACTGAGGCCCAAAGGGCCCACGTGAATCAAAACCCAAAATTAGAAACGGTAAAATTTCTTATCTTAAAGGCATAACCCATATAAATCTCGTCCTTAAAGACCCACGAACCCGAGTAAAGGCGCCAACGATCAAATGCATTAAAGAACATAAAGGGAAGAAAATGGCGCGAAGGTAACGGAAGGATTATCATTTGCTATATAAGAAAGGTTGTGACCCCGTGAAAAGGGATCGAAACCAAGAAAGGAAGAAACGAATACAAAGAAAGTGAAAAGATATACTGAGAGATACTTAGAATTATTTCATTCATTTTGGTATCGGAGTGTTATTGCAGGTACATCCTATGGGAGATTTCAACAATTCAAGGAGACGAAGAAGTTTGAAGCAAGCGCAACGATCGAGTGGTGGGCTCATAGTTGGCTGGTTGATTGTTGATTGTTAAAACTAGGCCCAGCAAGAATTTTAGCATCAACACAAATACCCGGTTTTGTGGTGTTTATATTATGGTTTAGTTCCAAGAATTTGTGTGCCTCCACTAAGCTCATTCTATACCTTAAAAGGAGATGAAATAAAAAAAGAGTAAGAATTTACACCCTTACCAATAGGGGAATGAAGCAACGACAAAAAAAAGGGCAAAAAAGTAATGAACGAAATCAACATTTAAAGTAAATTCGATATTGGGCTGGGCAATTGATTAAATAGAAAATTACAAATAAATCAATAAAACATTTCTAAATTACAAATAGGTCAATGCATAATTTCATATCCTATAATAGTCAATGATATATTTTAAGAAATTACATTTTAGTCAATGGCCCACCCAATACCTAATTTCTTTTAAAATATTAATTTTATTAATATACTTTTTTGCCCTTCTATTACTTTTTTAGAAAATTGCTTGAATATGAATAAATAAAACATGATCACATAATTTAAAATAAAATTATAAATAAACTTAGTAAGTGTATGACATTGCTCTATCTATTGGCTAAGATTAAGCATTTTTAATCTAAAGGCTAAATTATCAATATAAAACAAAAATATCATGTTTCTTCATTTTTAATTAAAAAAATTTCAAGACTAAATAAATGACAATAATTATTTTTAAAAGGTGCTTGAATTGATTGTGTTATGTTGTCATTAACATTTTTATCAAGTTGTTTTTGTTATACGAATTATACATTTTACATAAAATACAGGTTATGTTCTAGTACTTCTACATCCATTTAAAATATTCTTAGTTAAAATCATTTATGTGGACTTTGAATAATTTGGGACTCGATTAAGTTAATAACCTACACATGGGCATAAGATTGTACGCAATTTATCGACTCATGTTTGTATTGGCTAAGATAAGTTTCAGTGGATATACAATAGTGCAAGTTTTTTTCTGCATGGAAAATTGAAATTAAAGTATATCAAGATTTATAAAAAAGAATAAATATATTTATGATGACAACCAAGTATATTATGTACGTTGAAATAATATGAATAATTTAACTAGTAGCTCATTTTACAGTTTCCAAAGTAAAAGACACCATATTCAAGTTTTAATTTTGGACACTGTGATGCACTTACTGATTTGGAAAAAATGTGTGGTGTGTTTAAAAAAAAAAAAAAATTTGGACACTATGATGCNAATTTTGGACACTATAGTGCAGCTACTGATTTGAAAAAATGTGTGGTTTTTTTAGTATATGTGTGACAGTATCTGTTTAAATTTTTATAAATACTAAAAATCAGTATCTGTATGACAATATCTGTATGAATTTGCATATGTTAATTATCATTTTGACACTTTTATAAGAATTAATGAAAATATCTACAACAAAATAAGTAGAAACATTATTTTTAAAATTGAAATCATAGCCATTGTCGTTTATCTACAAACTTAAATATAGACACTGTCACACATATACTGTTCTGACCCCGAGACAATGATATTGAAAACTGTACTGTTTGATTAAGAGTTTTGATTTGATTTTTAGTAAGCAGAAACCAGACATCTTAATGGTCATTTCAAGACAAAGATCACCTTAATCAGACCTCAGATGCATTAGTTATGCATTTTCTAAATTGAACTTGAATTTCTGAAATCTATCAGCTATCAACTATTTTATTTTCCCTATAGACACTGTCACACATTCACTGTTCTGACCCCAAGACAATGATTTTGAAAACTATACTGTTTGACAAAGAGTTTTGATCTGATTTTTGGTAAGCAGAAACTAGACACTCTAATGGTCATTTCAAGACCAAGATCACCTTAATTGAACCCCAGATGCATTAATTATACATTTTCTAAGTTGACCCTGAATTTGTAAAATCTATCAGCTAGCAACTATTTTCTTTTACGTATCTGATTTTTCTAACCTCTATTGTATTCTTTATAATTTCAACCTAAACCGAGATTAATAGGATGATGTTAGACCTTTGTGGATTGGTTTTTGTATAATAGATCATATAATTTGAGGTTGTGGGACATTAATTACTCAACTTTTGGATTTGGAGGATGAGCATTGCGCCCAAATCTTAGGCTAGATTGATTAATAAAACTATACTAATCCACAGCTCCAAAACTGTTGATATTTTTTGCGAATGAACCTTTATATGTCTAAAATTATTCAACCAATTTTCAAAGTATTTGGACTTATACTTATATTTCTATAAATTTAAGAGTATACCTTGCCCTAGTGAGTCTATTCCTTAGTAGTTAACTATATTTGATTAGACAGATACTGTTAGACAGTGTATGTTTTAAATTTTAGTATAATATGCACACTACTTGAGAGTGTCTAATATATTTCTGAAACTGTACAACAATTTCCTATTTAAAATCAATATATTAGATATTGCCACTAATATGTTTTATAAACTGTGCAATAATTTTTAATAAAAAATAGTGTTTAATATGTACACTGCATGTGTCTAATATGCGTTTTAAACAAGAGGATCAACTAAAATAAGATGCAAGGGAAAAAATNAAAAAAAAAAAAAAAAAAAAAAAAAAAAAAAAAAAAAAAAGCTTACGTGTTGCAGTAAAAAAAAGGGATAAAAGGAAAAAAAACCGAAATATGCATCTTAAATAGGAGTATACAGAGAAACAAGATGTAAAGAAAAAAAAGGTGGAAATGAAAAAAAGAAAAAGAAAAAAGAAGCTTATACGTTATTAATACTAGCTGATCAGTCGTAGAATTTGTTTAAAATAACATTTGTTGTTATCCTATAAATGTTAGGTGATTTATTATGTTAATTTTGCCATGTGTCAGCTTGTGGTTATTATTGACTTATTTGTAATTTTAATAATTATGAGACATTGATGATGTCGCTAATATGTAAGCAAAATGGTAAGAAATGTAAATACACCTATGTTTTAAGTCCAGTTGTTACTCTTTATTTTTATTTTATTACATTTT
>QANT01003415.1:0-72110 GCA_003254885.1 Purshia tridentata | reverse complement strand
CACAAACTAAAAATTTGTGGGATTCCCACATTGTAACCTCCCTGTATATGTATATATATATAAATAAAAACCTTTCAATGAGGGATCCCTTTGTGGGACCCACACGAGTCGTTTTTTATCGATCTGAACCGTTCATTTTTTACATCTCCATTGATAGATCATTCTTAAACAAAGACAAATCAGAAACCATGTGCTTATCTAACTTCAATCAAACAAATAGACGATATATATATAGGGAAAATTTATGAAAATCAACATAAACTTTGGGGTAAATTGCATTGGAGGACATATATTTTGGATTGTATCATTAAAGGGAGAAACTTTCATATTGTGTCATTGTGGTACGTTCCGTCATATCCATTAGAATATCCGTCTAAAAGATATCATGTAACACACATGTGATCTCATTTTTATAAACAAAAATGTCAATTGACCTCAAACATAAAAAATATTAAAAAATTAAAACTAAAACAAAACAAACAAAAAAAGAGAGAAAGAAGAAGGAGATGTGCAAGCACCGATCCCACTCCACCTTCCTACGGCTCTACCCACTGCCGATGGTCCCACCCTCCTCCCTTTATCTGTCTTGCTCTCTCTCTTCATCTCTCCCTTTCTTCCTCTCTTTCTCTCTCTTTGTTGTAACACGCCATTGGAGGTCGCCGGCCTCTAAATCAGAATTTGTCGATCACTGATCTCTTTTTTATAAAAATTGAACAGAACCTAAAATGGTTTAAACATCTTATTGTACATCAAACAAATTGATGAATATAATATTTCGAATAAACATATAGATGATCATGTTACAAAAATTAAATGGCCAAATAATTTCAAATTCATTGTTTTTTTGCATGGATTAAATTATTATCCAAAAAATGGATGGTTTAAATAATACACAGACATTCATGGTGAGTCCAACAAATTAAGTTGTCCTTATTTATTTTTTATTTTTTTAAAAATGAGGCATATGACTCAATATATATTATTAGGTCGTCCCTAGAACTGCAATTTTTTTCTATCTCAATCACTGATCTTGATTGATGCATGATATTGATTTATATGCATGGGAATATTTGACCATATATTCTTACAGTTCTACGTACCATTTGGTTTTGAAAAATATACAATTAATAAAAGATCGATGTCTCAAGAGTTGCATGAAACTTGCATTGCATGGTTCTATTAAACTAGCTAGGGCCAAAGTCACTACTGCTCTTTAGTATATAAGTATAGACGTATGGAGTATATAATTATAATTGTATAAATTAATGAATATGATAATATAAAAGAAGGTTCAAAACTTTTTACAAATATCTTTTTTTCTTCTTGAAAAAGTTCAATTAATATATGGCTAGAATAGCTCTGATCGACTGTATATATATTTTGATGAAATTGCTTCAACCGGAAATATAAATATATAGATATAAGTCCATTATTGGACAATTAATTAAGCCATAGCTCCCATAGTGACGGTGACTACAGGTATAATCACAATGGTCTTAAATCATAAGCACACATATTAGTACATCATTAAATGTCACATCATACAAATGTCATGACACTACTTTCTCAACAAATCTCTTAAAAATACGTACATTGCTTATATTTAAACTTAAAACAAGTTTTTTTAAACGTAAACGTATAATAATATAAAATTCTACCTTAATACTAAGGACTCGTCCGACACTGTTTCTAAAAAAGTGCTTATACTGATTAGTAGCATTTTTATTAGAAGTGCTTCTACTAATAAGTACATATAAATTTTATAAAAATTTTAAATGCTTCATACAAAAGAACTTGAAAGTGATTCTTAAAAGCATCAGACATGTGCTGCTTCTCAAAAAACTACTTAAAATCGTTTGTATAACTCTAAAAGCACTTTTATTTATTTCTATTAAAAGCAATCAAAAGCGCTTTTATTAATCTAGCAATTATAACAACAGTGTCAAACGAACCCTAAAGTCAAAGTGTTCATTTAAATAAGGACCAAAAATTATTGGACAAGACTCACTATTAAATTTGATCTAGTACCGGTATTGCTTTCAACTTACTTCAACAAATTATAGTTTCACAATCGTGTTAAATCTAAGCATTAAATGTGTTGTCTCTTACTAACTTGTTTCTAATTTTAAGCCCTTAACTAATATTAAATATATTTCTTGAGAATATATACTACATATACTATAAACCAAAACCATAACCACACCCCAAAGCAACCAGAGTTACAACACAATTTTCTTAAGGAGATAAATTAATTAAGAGGTCGGATGGCCCTAAATGGCTTATAAATTATTTTAATTGTGAATTTGTGATATTGATGTATTTATTTTTTCGGCTGAGATAAATTTTTTTATTGAGGATAACATAAAAAGAAAACTTATTACATATTCTGGCGGCTATACCATGTGGCCTTGTGCCTTTCCACATCAATTAACATGAACCTTTTGTATAGGAAAAGTACATGTCACTTGAAATTAATTTTTAACGTGGCTGTCATTCTAAACAATATCATTGGTATTCAAGAAATGAATGCAATAATAAAACCTCATCCCTAGCTCATCCTGACCCTTCATCATTATCTTCACTCTCATCTCAAACTAAATGAAATTAAAAAAAATATTTTTCAATCCAAATGAGATAAAAGTAAATAAATATATAGCAATTTAAAACCCAAGAGAATTTCTTATTTTGTTAACCCACACGAGACCCGATCTCCTTCTCTCCCGCATAACTCGTTCTTCCCATTAAAACTCTTTACTTTAATCCTTCGAATATTTGTCTTCACTTGCCAGAATCTCTCTCTCTCTCTCTAGGTCTTCAATATATGTACACACCTAGAGAGATGATCATGCCACAGAGTTCTAGTCAATTTGGGTGTCTTTTAGCCAAACCCAATCCTTGAGATGATGCCTCTTCGGAACCTCTTGTCTTCCCAAAGCATAAACAAATGCGTCTGTTTTTGTGTCATGACAAATTGTGGAAATTCTTTCTGAGATGCTTTGGAAAGTAAATACTTGGACATTGGGGAAAATGACAGGGACAAAAGAAAACATGAGAGAATATCAAATTGGGGTGAAGTTAATATGTTTTATCAGCTAGCTTTTCCTCATATCCATTTTTTTTTTCTTTGTTGGATATATACATTGTGTGATAGTATGGAGTACGTTTGATGTCCTACATTTAAAATTATAGCCTTTTGTAAGTATTTATAAAAGTCTTGACTCTCTCTTTACATTATCAATTAATTTGAATTGAATGCCTCAATTTCTTTCATGTATCTGAGAAAGTTTTCCTATATCAGATCCGTATACTGATACATGCTCACCTCCCAAGATACAACAGCATCTGTATCCTGCATGATCGATCACTTAACTTTTCAATTTACCAATAAATTAAGGTTAATTAGTTTTGTATTTTATTTTCAAATCAGTTAAATTAACATCATGTCTTGATGTAATGAGAAATCAATTTTCATTTTTGATATCCAGTCATATAAATATGACTTTAATAATATATGCGCATGAAATTGTCATGTACTGGCCAATCAAAGAAAAATCTCAGTCACCAAGGTTTTTTATTTCTTGCATACTTGATGCTCCTAAATGTATTCCTTTCAACTGCTATATATAGCAGCTAGGTTTACCTAATCAATCTTTTAACATATATCAGTAAATATCAAGTGTTCTGTTTTTTAATTCAGAATTAATCTGAAGACAGTTTCATGCAGAATGTGATACTTGTTTTCATAATAGGTGGCCCAAGGACTTGTTGGAAGGCCAAAGCTGTTCCAGTGGCGTATAGATATTCAACCATTTGAACAGTACTACAGATCGATGAGGACAGAGTAATTAATAAAGATTGTTAAGAATATATACAACATTAAACAAAAGGATGGGGAACAACAATCAGAGAAGAAAAGGACAAATGACATATGGTCTTAGGAATTAAATATATATGGGGAAGAAAATTATCTGTATGGTGAGGTCAGGTTTTAAATCAATTGGGCTATGAGGATGATGGTCTACCTTTCCCACACTGTATACTTCGACCGAGATATCATTCATTTTGCAAATTATTAACATATATATATATATATATGCACGTATATATATACAGCCGGGTTCATATATATGTGAACTTTCTTTGCGGATTGCTTTCTTCGTCGTTTTTTATGCTACCTGTTTTCTGACGAATATCCATATAGTGTAAAATAATTTGAAGATATAGACTTTAATTATGAGATTTTGGACTAGCAATATATTTCAAAATTAAAATTTAATATAAAAACTAATAAACAAGTATCGAGCACTCAATAGTGTTAAATTTTACAATATGGAGCGCTCGACATCTCTTTCCAAGCGCTAGCCTGACAATAGGTGCGAACATTAGAACCTGAATCGGCTTGTATAAATATGCTTATAGGCACCTTTTGGTTTCTAGGAATGGATTTGATATGTTAACTAACTAGATTCTTTGTGTATTGAAGGAAGAAAATTGAGAATGTCTTCTAATTTGAAGGAAGACGAATCAATCATAAAGGGTGATATCTAAAACTTATTCCTAACAATCCCATCATTTTTGTGGCAATTGGAGGGATACAATTTAGATATATCAACTCCATCTTCTTTCTTCAAGTTAATGGGTTTATTCCTTAATATACTTGAATTTTACAATCTAATCCAATCATAGGCACCTGACAAAGCCATAGTATTAGAGATGTTCTTCTATATAGACGGTCTCACAATATAAGTTATATGTTGGAGACTACCACTCGGTCATCATGTTGCACTTATATGATATTACGTGAAAGAGGTAACAAGTGGCCGGGGTTTTCTTGGTAGTACTCAAACTTTATATATTGTACATTATTGTGTCACCTTTATGATGATATTAACTCCATTCTGAATCGTTTATAATTTGTATCGAACCACACAACTTTAACCATATATGTTATTAAAATTGTGAATTTTAAAAATTAATTAGGTTAATTCTTTTCTAATNTACTCCTCCCATTGCCAATTGGTTTTGGGATGGATGCCTAGATTTCTTCATGGTATCAGAGCAGGTTATACACGCGATGCGCCTAAACGGCCACATATGCTCTCACGTCACCCAATATAAATTGTCCACGTGTTAGGCTTGATATGATGCCACACGTGCGGGGGCGTGTTGAGAGATATCCCACATTGAAGATGTGAGAGCCTTGCTAGTGGTTTATAAGGGTTTGGGCTACTCCTCCCATTGCCAATTGGTTTTGAGATGGATGCCTAGATTTCTTCAACAACTTTAACCATATATGTTATTAAAATTGTGAATTTTAAAAATTAATTAGGTTAATTCTTTTCTAATTTGTGGAAATTCACAACAACATTGCTATTAATTACATGTTATAAAAGACTAGCAGAGGTCAACTACTAAAGATTATCACGGATAGTAGGCTAAGACTAGAGAGAGAAATGGACAACCTGTCAAATATTTAAGAACGTACAATCGGTAAAAAGGAAAGGCTCGATAAGTCACATGATTTTCAACAGTACAAGATGAGCAGAGTGGTCATATATATATGACTTAATATGTGGTAAAAAAAAGTTTATATATATTGCTGTTGAAGTACTACTGCAAATTAATAGCTGGATCATCAAACTGGTGTCCGACCATCGTCCTCTTATTACATATATATATATATATATTATAAATAGAATATAATTATTAATTATTGAAGTCTAAGATACATGAATGTGATGACTAAAATTAATTTCCACTTATTCTCCCACCTATATTTCTCAATACAAAAGAAAGGAGCACACAATATATATCTCTTTCTCTCTCTCTCTCCCCCTCCCTCCAGCTCTCTCTCTCTCTGAGCTGTGGTTGGCATGCATATGTACTGTTGGATCAACTGGGTTTGGTGTCAGCTGGTTACGTGGTGGATCAATGAAGAAGGACTAGTTGATCAGCAGTAGTGCTTGATTTCTTTGTTTAATTGGGGGTAAGTTAATTTGAAACCTCTAACTTAAATCTGCTTGCTGTTAATATAGCTGTTTCAATATAGCTAGGTTGAATTTGGAGGAAATTAATATGGTTATGGGGATCCATTGGTTTCTGAATACGATATTCATTCATCATTTGATGTAAAGCTAGTCATATTGAATCTAATTTAATTCCTGTTTCCTCATAACTAACTTGAAGATCATGGAGAAAAGAAGTCGAGGTTCTTCATCATTAACGGTTTGTACTCACCAATACCAATTTTACTCTCTCTCTCTCATGCACTTAATTAGACTTCACATAGATTATTAGATTAGTCTCATAAGTTATTATCATAATTTTTTCAGTGTGGGGATATTCGTAGATTCGTTTCATACTATAATATGCATATATATGACCTTAATTAGCTTCTCTCTTATCCTTATTTTAAAGTTTACTCTCAATCATGTTTAAGTTTCAAGCGGTGCACCCGGTAATATCCCAGCCTTCCACTTAAGAAAAAAGAAGAAGAAGAATGATATTATGAAAATGGTAATTAATAAATTAAGAAAACCCATATGAAGATTTGCGCTGCTCCAGCTAGGGTTATGGGAGTTCCATTCCCAAGAGCTAGAAATAAGCAAGGCAGATTAAATGTCTTTAGTACACTTTTGTCATCATCATCAAGTCCAAATAAAGAGTATACTTTTGTCACAGAAATGGGAAGAAACGCCTAGCTTACAATTTTTTTAATAAAATGCAACACTAATTTGGAGTACATAGATGAACTCTATGCTTTAACTATTTAATATTAGGTTCCATGTTAACTATTAAAATAAGAAAAAAAACGTACATGGCATTCGCATTTCCTTGTATGAACTGATGTTTTCCTTGTATGGATGATATGCTATGCATTTCATGACATATTTTCCATCGAATAATAAATAGCAACATATAACATGTACATGTCGCTAATAAACACTTTTGTTGTACGTACGTAGTGTCTTCTAATTATCCCTTTTATATATGTTGATAATCTGTTTATGTCTGGTATATGTTTGAAGTAAATTTCTTCCATTATGTGTGGGTGCGCGGGGGCGGGGGGGTGGTTGTGGTGGTGGGTGGGATGTATAGATACTTACTGGTGCCATGCTCACATTCACTCAGTTACGTAGCATATATATATAGCAGGTTAGAAGTAATGCTACCAGTGCATGCTAATCGATCAAGAGGCTATTGAAGCTAAACGTACAAATAAAACACAAATGGCTGAGAGAATAGAGATTTCCGAAGGAGATCATGAAACTACTAGTGAAGGAAGTGAGGACATGGAAGCTAAAAGCTCAAATTGTTTACTGAGTTCTCAAAAGTCAGGTTTGTTCTTCGACTTGAATGAGCAAGCAAGTAGTACTGGAGACGAAGATGAGGATGCTGTTTCATACAATGAAGCCGAATGTGCGGGGAGCAGAACAATTTCATCAGATCCAGAAGGTAATTTCAGTTTCAGTAACACAAATATGGAAAGGAAAGAACGGACAATTGCAGTGAGGCAATATGTTCGATCCAAAATGCCGAGGCTTCGTTGGACTCCTGATCTGCATCTAGCATTCGTGCATGCTGTTGAGAGGCTCGGCGGACAAGAAAGTAAGTCTCTTTTATTATACTTTAGATTTTTCTTGCTAGATGGTCTAATATGTTATATTATGTTATCGAATTGTTAATTCAACTATTATATATATGGATTCTTGTTGAATGTATATATATGGTTCATTCACAATTTGGCGGAAAACATATATATAACACATGATATATATGGCAAAATTGAAAAATAGTAAGGGTCTGTTTGGGAATAGAAAATCAAATCTATTCCCATATTCGGTACGTGTAGGGATGAAAAATAGTTTTGGCCCATGAGAATTTGATGCACCCAAAGGGGGAAAATGAATCCCTCCTTCTAGCTTGGATTTTGTTTTCCCTCCTCTTACCAGGAAATCATTTATTACACTTTTTCTAGATAAATATACTCCTTCAAAAATTTAGAAATATCAATTATAATATATTCATTCATTATATATAGGTATAATTTGTGAGAATGTAGAGTGTTATCCCACAAAAAACTATAACCTTGTATATTGGCTTATAAGGGTTTGGATTACTTCTTTTATTGCTAATTGATTTTGGGATAGATGCCTAAATTCTTTTATAGTATCAGAGTAGATTCACCCACGTGTCTTAATTAAGCCAAGTGGCCATATGCATCCACGTCACCCAATATGAGTATGAGTATGGGTTGTGTGAGATGTGGAGTGCATGTTATCCCATATATTGGAAAACTATAACCTTACATAGTGGTTTATAAGAGTTTAGGCCTCTCATTGCAAATTGATTTTAGGATGAATACCTAAATACATTTCTTTACAATTAGAAAACTAGATAATTTTTATTTTCTATTCCTGCACAAACCAAACATGGAAATGGAAATATAAATGTAACTTCTAGTTTACTTTCCCATAATTACCAAAAATACTACAAAGAATCTTACATTCCATTTCCCGGCCCTTGAAAAATGCATATGCACTAAAGTTTTATTGGTTTGCCATACTTTAACCTATTAGTATGCATGTAAAATACTTCTCATACTCAACCTCATGTATGAGCTTCTTTTAGATTCTAACTCAGCATGTTCGTATTCAATAGGAAAACGCTAGGTGTATCACATTTTGGTACCATCTTGTAGGATCCTTCTCTCTTGCCGAAAGAAACAGCCGAAAAAATGTGGAAATAGAAATAGCTAAAACGTAGCGTTACTTTTCAGTGAAAGTATTGTTTCTTCTTCCGCATTCATTCCGCATCTACGGAGGAGAGAAGAATCTCCATCTTGTGTACCACCTCTCTAATAGAGGTGTGGAACCCACCAATATAAATAGGTATCACCTCTATTAAAAAGGTGGTACATAAGATGGTACTAAAATATGGTACACCTAGTATTACCCTCTTCAATATATATATACTATGATAAATTTCATCAATCTATCACTGTCTTAAACGTGGATCGAGCTATGGCTCAAGTTGTTAGAATATGGACTAACTATTATTGTGCATTTTAATTAATTGTTAGTGTTTGGCAGGAAAGTATATTATAATAGAAGGAAGAAAATCCTAATGTTGTTTTTTTTATAATTAAATTGCTAATCGAGTACAGGAGCAACTCCAAAATTAGTTCTTCAGTTAATGAATGTGAGAGGACTTAGCATTGCTCACGTAAAGAGTCATCTCCAGGTTAGCCAGCTATATATATGTGGATATGAAATTAAGTTATCAGATTTTCAATGTCCTAGACTCCCTACTGAAATTTAATCAAGTTAATTATGTATAGTTATTTTCTCAGTTAACTTTCAAATTCTGCTGTTTTTTAATCACGTAATTATTATTTCAGATGTATCGAAGTAAGAAGCTCGATGAGTCAGGCCAAGGTAAAGTATCAGAACCCTATACGTACCTATTAGATCTCGATCTTTACCTAATAACTTAAACTTCTGAGTTGGATACTTTAATATACTATACTAGCTACCTACATATCAATCCCTTAAAAATGCAAAATGAGGGCTAACTAAGAGTAATAAAAAAAAGGTCATGTGATATGCCAATTAACAGTTATAATCATAAAAATGGATGTAACAAGCCTTTCATGAAAAAAAGAAAGCTCACAATAAAATTTATGTGCACTTGTTTTTTCAGTTCTATCTCAATCAAATAGAGGAATGCAAGGAAAGGATCATATTCTGGAAGCCTATCAAAAATTCAATCCTTATAGGCATTTTAGAATTGATGACAACCGAAGCCATTTTCCTTCTCCACCAATATTGAAACAGCAGCCATATGATGATATCAACGTCGCTAACTCTTCAAGGTAACATATTAAACCAATCAAAGATCAAGTGAAAGAACTTGTAGAACTTGTTGCATGTTTGCATATTTATATATGAAAAGAAAAGGTTCTTTTATCAAACGCGATTTGATATTTATGTTGTCAAACAGTCGATTTAGATCATTAATTTTAAGATAGATTATTGTTTAAATGAATAGTAAGTCGATATTTATAATCTAATAACATGTCAATTATCTAACAATGCCAACCTTACGCTCAATGCGATCATTTGATAAGGTCAATTTCACTGTGGAGCGAAAACTCAGGGATAGACCACCATGGGAGCAACATAACAAGCTCACATGTCTTTGATGTAAGGGAAGCAATAGCAAGAAGTAGACCTCTTAGACCCAGCAGATTTCTTGAAGAGAAGAGATGGCCTCCTCGTGAAATGATTGGAAATAATCACGAGAAAGCTGGCAGAAGACATTCTCTAAATTATTCTTGGGGTCATTCCAATGATACCATTAACGATGTCGCACAAACTTCAGTATGGAGTTCCAAGGCAAGCACCATCCACCATCAACCCAATACGACATGTAGTCCAAAGTTCATCTCTAATAGCTATGAACCCTTATCTCCGCTTGAGGTAACTACTTTTTCATTTTTCTTTTTCTTGCTTGGTCTAACAACTTGTTTTCAATAAAACTATATAATGTGCCCAATTTATTGGCAACATTGCAAAGAAGGCAATAGATTCTCTATTTATTTTTGGGTGTTGATCCATGCGTTTATGTTCGAAACCACATAATTTTTATTCAAGGATAAAAATGTTTGGGTGTTGGTTTTAATATATATTTAATATTTATATCATTAAATGCAGGTTGAAAAACTTGAATGCATAAATGGAGAAATGCTTCATGGAAAAGTAGGTGCCCATATGAAGTCTATGAAACAGAAGAATTGGCTACCCGATTTGCAGTTAAGTTTGCGCCAAGATTTTAGTAATTGCAGCCAAGAAAGCATGAAAGAAGGTTATTACCAAAAGAAAGAAAGCAACAAAGATATTGAAACAATGCTTTCTCTTTCTTTGTCCTCCTCTTCAGCCAAGCAACAAGAACAATCCTCTACACCCACGTCTAGAGTTCGACTCTCTTCAGACCTTAATCATCATTCCCTAGCTTGAGCTATTACCCAAATTGTAAATTGGGATTCCTTAACGAATTGCAGTAAAACCAGGTCTTGGCCAAGTACTTATTAACTAGGATCTGACTAAGCATGTTAGTATAGGGCATATAGGAGTGAGATCTTGTAAGTACTTGCCTTAAAAGGCCAATTAATTTCCTTTCTTCAAAAAGAAAAAATAATTAATTTTCAGTTTTCTTGTCTATCTCTCTTAACTGTCCTCGTGAGATATGCTTATACAATGGGTCAGTCCAGCTCGGCCCAACCGCCGAAGACAGCTGATTTATGAGGTAGCTCACATCGTAAAAATATTCACATATTTACATAGGCCAGGCTATTCCGACAATTTTTTATTGCTGAGTTGACCACCTTTAAGACATTCGACAATTATCTATCGAAATGTTTGTGTTATTTCGATGGCCAACTACTGAATCCTTTTGTATAGTTGTACTATTTGACAATAGTCTACCGAAATAATACAAACATTTCGGTAAACTATTGTCGAATGTCCCAAAGGTGGTCAACTCAGCAATGGAGAGTGGTCAGAATGCCTACCCATCTACATATATATTGGCTATTGCACCCAACTTGGGTAGATGGGTCACATTATAAATATGCCTACCAAATTAATTAGTATCAAGGCCTGTGGGATATGAGATATCATATACGTACGTACATTCACATCTATTATAGATTAATTGTGAAGGTTCGCAATAATTTACCCGTGAAAAAGTTGATGATTTGACATTTGATTAAAAAAAAAAAATCTTTCGAATGTCCCAAAGGTGGTCAACTCAGCAATGGAAAGTGGTCATAATGCCTACCCATCTACATATTGGCTATTGCACCAACTTGGGTAGATGGATCACATTATAAATATGCCTACCAAATTAATTAGTATCACTACAAGAAAATCAGATATAGACCACTCCTCACTGGCAGTGGTATGCCTAAAAATACCACTGGGCCTCTGTGGTTATTGAGTATTTACCACAGTCATGACCACAGGGTAAGTATGAGTGGCGCTTGTGGGTGTATCGAAAAGTATTTTGCCATTGGAAAGGTATCTGTGGCGATTGTTTTTGCATCACTACTAGAAAAATATTAGAATTACATGCCAGTTGCAAATGTTAGACGGGTCCCCCAAATTTTACATCCTACTGTATTCTGACACTTTTTCTTGGTAATGATAAAATATCTTCACAGTATTTCATGCAAGAGTGGCTGGTCATATCACCCATTAGCCCTCAACCCCAACCCGGCCAATTTGAACCACACCCTCTGCTCCTCCTAGTCGCCACCGCCAGCAACCCCTACCAACACCCCCATCACCACCACTAGGCCGACGCAAGAAACTCTGAGGAGAGAGTTCTCTAAATTCGGCTTTGGGGAGTTCTCCTAACATTGATCTCTAAGTTGAACCAGTACCTTCAACTTCTAATCTACATATTTTACATTTCACAACAACCAAGTTATTTCATCTAAAATTTTTGGGCAAGGAAAGAAAAAACAAAGCACATACCAAAATTAAAAAGTGAAAATGAGACCTTGAGTTCAATCCCCACAATAAGGCAACCAATCTTTAAGGTATCCAAGCTCTGACAAGCCACCTGCAAATATCAATAAAACCCATGAATGCTTATGAGCTCGATTTTATAGAAGTGTAATGTATATGTATAAAGTTTGGATTTTGAAAAGAAAAATGACATAGAGCTAGGCACCAAAAACAGAGAAAGGGAAAGAGAGAGGAGTGATATGAGATGTGAGTACCTGCGTCGACATCTGCTTTGAGGTCGCCGTCGGCGATGGTGATTGGGAGAAGAAAAGGGTGGGATTCAGATGGGGTCAGGAGTTTAGAGGCTTGTGTTTTTTCTTTATCCTTTGCATGTGTTTCTAAACCAAATATAAAAAATCTCAAATCGGGAGCCTTGGACCATTTCTCAACAGTGAGTGAATAAGTGAGGGCCATAGGGATCTTGGGTCTTGGGAGAGAAGAGAGAAGAAAGAAACCTTTTTGATTTATAAAATAATTTTTTATTAATAAGGTGGCCACCTGTTAGACTTTAACATCTTCCCTTTGGAATAATTGTTCTAAGCCAATGAAAAATTTGGGGACTAAATGTACCTACTAAGTCAGACACAATTAAAAGGAGAGAGAATGAGTCAGAAATTTGCTACACCATCTGTGCCAAAAACAATTGAGAGATTCCCAATGCACTACTTTTGTGTAAGAAACTAATGTTTTATTTGATATGTTGGTTATTGGGTATAGACTCTGTGGCTAATACTGTAAACCCCACAGGCAGGCTGTAACTTTATAAGTAATAACCACTGAGTCACACTTGCTATGGCTTATAACCTACTATTTACCATTAACATATGTAGTTTATGACTAGTTTTCTTGTAGTATATCAAGGCCTGTGGGATATGAGATATCATATACGTACGTACATTCACATCTATTATAGATTAATTGTGAAGGTTCACAATAATTTACCCGTGAAAAAGTTGATGATTTGACATTTGATTAAAAAAAAAAATCTAAAGAGTAAAAAAGGATCTTCACAAATATTAATTGTTCTAGGTTACCTGATGGTTTGAGATCATAAAAGTTCTAGGAAAAAGGCTGAAAGGCAATTCCTGACTCAGGCTGCAGTTAAAACTAATTAACTTTGGACAATATATTTGATTTTTAGTTTGGAACTTTTTAATTCAATAAGGGCTATAGAATTGCCCCAATTTCATATCATCATTAGACACTAATTGTAGAACACCCTATTTAAGGAAAATATAAATACACTTTATAAGAAGAGTGTAATTAACTACCTAATCTAGAAGTGTAAGAAGACAGTTTTAAAGTCCATTTGTAATTATAATTAGTGTCTTAATGATATGGAATTTTCATGCCATTAAAGTATTGTTAAATATATTTCAGACAGTTGTAACATAAATTGATTGTATAATCAATAATACATGAATGAAGTAAATCTACCATTTAAATGTGTTTTCCGAATCGAAGAAAACAAACCCAAAAGATAAATTAAAAAACTAAGGAAGGTCAAAATTTATTTAAACTTAAGTAAACAAAATACATCAATTTCTGCATCAATGAGCTAGCTAGGTTAATTAGCCACTGTTACCTCTCCACCACCAAACAGCAATATCAAAACAGAGTATTAATTAATGCTACAGTATTGAAAGCTTTGGGACAGTGAACACATACATGATACGATTTTAATTTTTCTAAAAGGTATTGTTCTTCTGCCAATGCATTTCGTTCCAAGCCCAAATATTAAGTACCGCCACCTCCACCACAACCGCCACCGCCACCTCCACCACAACCGCCACCGCCACCTCCATGATGATGACCTCCACCACAACCGCCACCTCCATGATGATGACCTCCACCGCCACCATAGTGACCCCCACCACCGCCGCTGCCATCTCCCGCAGCAGCGCCATAATAATATGCACCGGTATCATTATTTTTATTTTTCTTCTTGTTCTTGTGGTTCGACGAACCATGGCGGCCACAAGCAAATATTACAAGTGATATGACTGAGAGGGACATCAGGATCATGCAGAGCAGGAACACACCACTGGAACTTGGCACCAAGAGACTCCTTTCATCAGCTACAGCAGCAATGCCTTCCCTAGCCATTTTTTGTTTATATGCTGCAACTGCAAGCATAAGTTTAGGAGGAGGCCGCAATTTATATATATAGACCACCATTATGTTATCGCGATTTACAGTGGCCATTATAGCTAGTTAGCACTACCATTTTGAACATGATGTGGGCCTAAAAATATTATTCTATCTAAATGTTGTATTGGCTATATATGCTGCTACCTGCCAATGAAGTATGAACAACAACATTTTTGTGGTGAGGTCCACTTTGGCAAAAAAAATAAATTCTGAAGAAAGGAATCGGACCTTCAGCTGATGATTTGACATTTGATCAAGAAAAAATATCTAAGAAGAAAGATTAATGATCATCACAAGAAGAAGTTAACGCAAATATCTTCATGTCAATCGGTAACTGGTTATGGTTAATTGGCGTAAGATTACTAATTAACATAACAATTTAACAAAGCATCATTGCTCAACATAATAAAAGTAGGTCTTGTATAGAAACAAAGAGAACTCAGTTTTAAATTTCTAATTAGCAATGAGTCAATACCTAATAAAACAAAATTAAAAAAGATATTAGACTAAAGTCGGCTAATTTTCAGTAAATTAAAACACGAAAGTACCAATACGACATGTATCTTGATTGCTATCGTGTATGAATGTGATGCTATTTGCCTTTTAGATTTCTGAAATGGCCCTCACCCCACTCATTATGATGAAACACTAAGTACCCTCCTTGGCCCGGGAAAATATCTGGGTTTTCTTAGTCATTGTCATGTGACCATATTGCCCTCGATCGGGGCCACTTTGCATGTGCAATATCTTTGGTATGCGCCACAGGCTGTGCCATTTTTTTGTGGCAGATGATAGACCCGATCGATCATGCCCAACCTTGCGCTTATAACGGAAAATTACAATTGTATCCTTCAATTTTAAGTTACGTCTCACTGTTGGAGTTGTATGGCTCAGTACAAGCTAATGAATGTGAAAATTACAATCTCACATCACAAAAAGTGACTCAAAAATCAAAAGATATAAGTGGAAGTTCCATTAATAGCACTGAGCCATTTTGGAAAACCCCACCTGGTGATGGATATAAATGGTTAAATTGGGACTATATATTAGTCATTTATTTTTAGGAGCAATATGTGAAATAAGACCCAAAGTTAGAAGGAGGCATATTTTCCCTTTTGTATAATATGAGCAAATATATATTAATAGAAATGAGAGGGAAACAAAAATGAGGCAGAGCAAAAGAAAATAAGGAAATTTAATCATTTTCTTCCTGTAATACTAGTTAAACGAGCTCATGAATGTATCAAAATCATGTTACCCATGTTTATTATTCTTGTTAAAGAATCATGTTATATACTGGTTATGTCGAGTAATTGTATTATTATTAATACAATACATTTCAATTATATGCAAATTCAAGTTGTGTTACTTGTCATGTTAAAAATTGTCACTCCTACATACTTAAAAGATAGGGATTTTAATTTGAAATTTTTTTACCATATTACTTGTATCAACTATCATCTTTCACTTTGAACCAAAAAAAAAAAAAAAAACTATCAAGCTCCATTATATATATGCATACACAGCCTGTAAACCAATTTCATTATCTTTATCACCTAAGTATAAGAAGCACAAAGTTTGCCAAGCAAATTAAATATCACCCCAAAAGAAAACCTATGTCTCACTTTACGCGTTAAATTTATTTTGTCTTATTTTTTCCCCAAACTTTAATTTGTTTGTCATTTGGTCATAATCTGTTATCTCCCTTAACTTTTCTATCTCTTATGCTAACATGGCTTATTAATGACAAATTTTTGGAGGGATATTTTGCTCCTCAAAGGTCTAACACCATAATTTTAGAGAATATTGTTTCTTCCATTACTAAATTTTGTTTTTTTCATACTTTTTTTTTTTGGGGGGTAAAAATACCCTCTAAAACTTTTCATTATAAATCACGTTACTACGTATAAGAGACGAAAAAGTTAACTGACCGGCTAGATGGATTGAGCAAAGTGATACACAAATTTGTGATGTTGTATATTACTACAATTTTTTTTTTCTTCTAAACAAATACGATATTAAGATATTTGGCCGGGCGCGATTGGTTTCTAATTTTGCTTCCGGCTCTAGGCTTTTGACTAGCCAGCCCCCGTAAAACACCCACACAACGTATTTTTTAAAAAATGAGAGGTCCTCTGTAACACAACATTAAAGACTTTTTTTCATGGAATTTCATAAATCAAAATTAAAATTAAACTAAAATATGATAAATAAAGTGAAATTTATTGAATCATTGCATTACAAAGATCGACTAATTAGAGTGCCGTATATGCTAATTATGGATACGGGTAAGCATTACATAACCCAAATAGTTCTTAGCTTACATATATTCGGGGTAATTAAAGATAAACTACGTACGTACCCGCTACGTACTTTCTTTCTAGCAACCTCCTCCTCCTCCTCCGCCACCGCCACCGCCACCGCCACCACCACCACAAGCACTGCCACTTGCAGCACCACCTGCAACACCACCTGCAACACCACCATGGATACCACGTCCTCGACTCCTTTTCTTGTGTGTTCCGTTGTCACCAGACTCACCACAAGCAAATATGACCATTGATATAAGCGAGAGGGATACAACAATTATGCAGAGCAAAAGTAGGCCGCCGGAGTTGTATGGTATGATATCTAATCCCTCTGCAATATGGCCACCACCTCCATCAAAATATTTTCTGGCCATTTTTGCGATCCAGATATGTGTTACAATATCAGCTTGACAGCTTAGGAGGTTCAAGCACATATATATGTAGTAATATATATACTACTGATCAAAAATTTATACCAGTATATTCACTAAAAAAAAAATTCTTTTTATAGCATTTTTAATAAAATGTTATAGTATTCTATATAACTCTAGAACTTTTACAACTTATATTTGATAGAAATGAAAAAACTGTCTATAGTATGACTTAACTTAACATTAGAAAAAATACTGTTATAAAAAATAATTTTTCAAGTAGTGTAGTGACACGCATGTCCACAAATATAACGCCTGTGGTTCGATTTTATATTAGCCGTAGTATTCAAGGAAGTTGGTCGACAATTCTAGAAAGTTCAACTATTCATCATATATAACTGGATTGTGGACAATCTCCAAAGATAAGACTTTGAAATTTGGAAAAGTCCTTGAGAAAATTGTGTACTTAATGTGAAAGCTACGCGTGCCGCAAGATATATGTTGCTGTGTGAATGTGACGCCAAGTGCGCCAGGATGAGCAGTGATTATAATTGTCACGCAATCGTTCCAAAGCTGGAATAATTTAGAATATTTAGTTTCTTCAAATATCTCGTTCCATCTTTGATTTTGATCAACATTTGGAATATAAAACGAAGAATTACTAATGTGGTTGTTTATAAATTATATAAGAACTTAAAGTGATCAACTATTATAATATAATTTTTGCTTCAATCAATCCGTTCCAAATTTATTTTCTATAAAATATATAATCCATGATTTTACTTTTCTGTTTATATAAAGTTAATTCTTTATCTATATATAAAACCAAAATGGGAGTAAAGTGGTTAAATTTGTGATTTCTAAAAATACCCCTATTTACAAAATAGATATTGTTAACATTATTCATTAACAAAGGATAAAAAGGTAAAATAGAATAATTAGAATTAAAAAAATAAAAAATAAAAAATTACACCTTTATTTTTAGCAATCTACTTTTTTAATACCATTATTTTAAGACAAATAAATTATTAAAAATTTTAATTAAATTTTTAAAAAGTCAATTGTCACAACCAACGCGCGTGGCAAGAGACTAGTATAATTATAAAGAAATTACAAGTGCACTATTCAAATTAGAGTTTGACAATAATTAACTAGCTAGAGAGATTCAAAAATTTTGTCTGCAGCAGCATGGTATTCTCGTTCTCCACTTGTTAGTGATTTTAGTTATCTTAGGAGAGTAGATTGTATATAGATTTTAAAAGATTTTTGTGGAGTTTAAAAGTTATGTAGTATTCAATTAAGACTTTTAAAAAGTCCGTAAAAGTATATGTGTATTTAATTAGGAATTTTAAGGAGTCTATAAAAGTTATATGGTATTCAATTAAAATTTTTAATGACTTTAAAAAGTCCATAAAAGTTTATGTGTATTTAAAAAGTCATCTACTTTTATGGACTTCATTTAATGATGGATTTTAAAAGACTTTGAAAGATTTTTATGTGTATTTCAAAGTCATTATAAATCCGACGTCTCCCCTGCGAATTTATAAGGATTTCTATAAACTCTGTAAAACTTTGTAGAACTCTATGAAAATATATAAATTCTACAAAAGTCTATAAAAGTCTTTATAAATCTATATACACTACACTCTGTTTGTTTAATTAGTCTCTCTTTTCTTGATCGAGGGTTTCTCTAGGTTCCTTCATGAACTTTAGGGGGTGTACATTCAATATAAAGTTTGATGGATTTTAATGAAAATTAAAAGTCAAGATGTATTCAATATAGATTTTTGAAGCGTTTACAAAAGTTTAGTAGTACTTAATGTAGACTTTTAAAGAGCCTATAAAAATTTAGTAGTATTTAATATAGACTTTTATAAAATCTATTAAAATCATGTAATATTCAAAAAGTCATCGATTTTTAAAGATTTTATTAAATAATGGAGTTTCATGTAGGGACGAATGGACCCATATATTACATTTTTTTCCAAAAATAATAAAATATTAGTTATATTCTTCCAAAAAAAATAAAATATTAGTTATATACTTAACTCGATCAAATCCAAACATTAGTTGTTAGCCAGCCCATATATTGATATGCAATATGATAATAACAAAATTTAGTTATATTCTTCCAAAAAAAAATAAAATATTAGTTATATACTTAACTCGATCAAATCCAAACATTAGTTGTTAGCCAACCCATATATTGATATGCAATATGATAATAACAAAAAAGAAAGACTTCTCCTATAATATTTAAGGGAAAAGATTTTGGGCCTCAAAAGATTGTGCCTTAATTGTGTCTCAATCTTATGTGGCAATATTAATTAGATACATAAGTAGTTAATTTTTTTATTGATTATACACATCACCATTTATATATAATATTATACTTAAATTATTTTTATTGAAAGACCATCTTACCCATTACAAATTTAATGTTAGTAATTATTTTTGTTATTAAACTTCTACATTTAAACTATATTATCTATAGAGGCAACAAAAAAAAAACTATATTATCTATAACTCAATTAAATCAATTAAATTGTAATTTTTTGAAATCTGTTCATCATGGAGATAGAAAATATATATTTGAGTATACATCTTTTTTTTGCAGAGACAAAGCAACCAAACCCCTAAAGATTCAGTGCGTGGGAATTGGTAGACAGTGCCAATTTTCAAGCTTGTCAATAACCCACCACTTTAGAGATCAAAAAAAGTCTCTAACTAAAATCATTAATAATTAAATCATAATTAAGCTTTTGGAAAAAGAGTTTCCAACGTTCCATCTCCGACCAATGAGAATGCCTCCTACCAAGCATCTTATTGAATGGTAAATTACTTTTGTAATTCTTTCTTATTTTTATATGAACTGAAAAATTAAACTAGTTCTAGAACAACAAGAACTTTCATATGAATTATACATAAATCATTCATAATTAAAGATAGAAGTAGTAAATTACAGTGTATCTTAATGATTGAGTTGAACAAAATTCTTCTAAATCACTTATAAGATGAGAGATGATGTAGTAGATTTAGGGTTCTAAAATTGGGCTCAATTTCTTAACGAACCTGCAGTGATGAAATCGTTTGAAGAACTTTACTCAAACATGGAATAATAAAATCATAGCTTCATACCATTTAATTACTTACAATGTCAACATTGTTAAACCCTTTTTTCTTTTTCTTGTGACGTCAAAATTGTTGAACATTTTTCATTTCTATGAGTCGTCCAAATTGTTGAACAACATAGTTCTGTTGTTTTTAAAACGTGTTTCTTCTTTCTAATTTTAAATTGGCACATGAAAATCTCTTTTAAATCTTATTTTTTGTAATTTAATTTAAAATTGTTAATATATTTAAAAAGGACACACAAGTCTTTATAAAATTGTAATATCCCTAGAAAACAGATATAGATACATATATATATATATATATATATATAGATTTCTTTCAAAAAAAAAAAAAAGAGACTTTAGGCCTTCAACCTTGGACTACCTTCTTTAACCCAAATGAAAAAAATTAGATGACATGCCTTAACCCAAAAGCCCAATCCTTCTTTGTCAACCACAAAAAAAAAAAAGGAGGATAAAGATCTGATCTGATCACACTCCTACACAAACCACATAACCCTCAAGCAATGGTTAGATCATGGTTTAGGAAGGTGACTCATATTTAGGCTATCATTAAACCTAACTCACTTAACAAGATTCCTCTAACTATCTAGTTACTTGAACTAGATTTAAGTGTATAAATAGGGTCTTAAGGGAGTTGAAAACCACCTGAAACCAGCACCCCCCAGAGGCAGAATGAAAATAAGAGTGAGAAGAAGAGAGATAGAGAGAAGGAAGAGAGAAAAACTAGAGAAAGAGGCTTGAGAAGGAATCACACCATTTTAGCTCAAACCCAAGAAGAGGGGAAGGAAGAACGAAGCACGTAGGAACGGATCAAGAGGGAACCGTGTTTAAGAGGTTAAGGTAAGGTTTCTATTTCCCAATGATTGAACTATATTACAATTAATCTGTATGTCATTGATTCCTTATTATGGTTTTTTTTTATGGAATGAATTATTGGTTTTCTTACTTGCCTGTGTGATTATGAGTAAATTTTTATTATGATATTAACATTGTGAGTATGTAAATAACATTATTTTTCCTGTACCATTTAATTTTCTTCTTACGCATATATTACATTCATGAGAAAAGTTTGGTTGAGTTAAGTTAATAAATGGTTAATTGGGACACCAAGGAGAAAGGAAGATGTACCTGGTGGTCCCGTGATTTAATGGAGACACCAAGGAGAAAGGGAGATATACCTGGTGATCTCAATAATTATGGAAATAATCTTAAAAAAAAATAATTGGGGCTAAGGGATGGACGGGCGTTGACTTATACATGGGATATTCGGGCCACAGTGGTAAGATACACGGTATGGGACGTGTAGGCCTGTTTGTTTTGTGTGTCTGTCAACGGGAATAGATAAAGAGTGAGAACATGCATTTTCTCATCATTTTACACCTACAAGCTATTTGTTTTCTTTTATTCTCTTACATTGAAGTATTGATTAACTGTAGTAACTGGCCTTGAGGGATCACCATACCCTACTGAGCCTTGAAAGCTCACACCCTGATAGATTGTGCAGGTTGTGAAAATGTGTCTGATGAGGTGGATTATTCAAGTGAACTCTAAAGGTCTTGCTGGAGTATTGTTCTTTTTTTTTTTTTGAAACAAATTGTAATAAAATAGATGAATACTAGATATAATGCTCTTAAAACAATAGTTTACTAAATAAGATTTATTTTTGCTATCATCTTAATCACTTTATTAAATTAAATTATTTTATTTTATGTTTCACGTTTTAATGGTGAAAATAATAATTTCTATTATTCTATAATTAGGACGTAAGTCACACTTCACTTGAAATTAGCAGGTTTCTTTTTGGGGTGTGACAAAAATCTTATGTGGCAAATAATTATGAGCTGTCTTTAAATTAATTAAATACAATTATTATATGGAAAATCCATGTCATTGAGACACAATTGAGGCATAAATTTTTGAGGCCCTCTAGCACTCCCCAATATTTAATTACTACAAAGCAAGATGATGGGTGTTATTACTTTTCCTTATAAATTCACAAATCCGGTGGATCCTGTGAGGATGTTCAAGGCCTTATACTTTTTTTTTTTTTTCGGCCAATAAGGCCTTGATCTTTGACTTTGACAATCTCATCCCAAAGTCTATGTCTCAAGCCGTCAAGAGTGCATTAAAATTGTTCAAGCCCTAGAAGCATATATTAAGCATAACATGACTTTTAGAAATTGGATCCCTAAAAAAAATCGCATTTATAAGGAGCAATGTGAAATAAGACCCAAAGTTATCAGGAGGCATATTTTCCCTTTTGTATAATATGAGCATATATTAATATAAAAGAGAGGGAAAAAAATTAAAATGAGGCAGAGAAAAAGAAAATAACGAAATTTAATCATTTTCTTCATATGAAACTAGTAAACGAGCTGATTGTATCAAAATCATGTAACTCATGTTTATTATTCTTGTTAAAGAATCATGTTATATACTGGTTTAGGTCGAGTAATTGTATTATTATTAATACAATACATATTAAACTTTATGCTAAATTCGAGTTGTGTTACTTATCATATTAAAAGTTGTCACTCCTATATATTTAAAAGATAGAGATTTTAATTTGCAATTTATTTACCATAATATACTTGTATCGACTATCATCCTTCACTTTGAACAAAAAAAACTATCAAGCTCCATTATATATGCATACATAGCCTGTAAACCCATTTCATTATCTTTATCCTCTAACTATAAGGAGCACAAAGTTTGCCAAGCAAATTAAATATCACCCCAAATGATAACCTATGTCTCACTTTTTGCATTAAATTTTATTTTGTCTTACTTTTTCCCCAAAACTTTAATTTGTTTGTCACTTTCCCTAATCTGTTAGCTCAGTTAACTTTTCTATCTTCTATGCTAACATGGCTTATTAATGGCAAATTTTTGGAGGGATATTTTGGTCCTCAAAGGTCTAACGCCATAATTTTAGGGAATATCTTTGTCTTCCATTACTAAATTTTGTTTTAGTCATACTTTTTTTTTTTTTTTGGGTAAAAATTTCCTCTAAAACTTTTCATTATAAACCAAGTTACTATGTATAAGAGATGAAAAAGTTAACCAACCGGCCATATGCATTGGGCCAAGTGATATACAAATTTGTGATGTCGTATGTTACTACAATTTTTGTTTTTCTTCTAAACGAATACAATATATATTAAGATTTTTTGGTGAGCGGGTTCAATTTTGCTTCCGGCTCTAAGCCTTTTTACTAGTTAACCCCGGTAAAACCTCCAAATGATGTATATTTTTTTACAATGAAGTCCTCCATAACGCGACATAAAAAACTACTCATTTTTTATGAGATTTCATCAACCAAAATTAAAACTAAACTGAAAAATATGATAAATAAAGAGAAATTTATTGAAGTAATGTATTACAAAGAATAATTAGAGTGCCGTATATACTACTAAATATGGATACGGGTAATAGCAATGCTATACATAACCCAAATAGTTCTTAGCTAGCTTACATATATATTAAAGATCGGTAAATGAAGGGCATGTTTAGAAGTGTTTTTAGAATTGCCAAAAGCGCTTTTAGACTAGTAAAAGTGTTTTTGGTAACATTCGGCAAAAATATATATAAGTGCTTTTGAGTTATAAAGAGTTTTGTGAAAAGTACCTAATAGGTGCTTTCATCAAGAAGTATTTCAAGTGCTTTTGTATGAACTACTTAGAATTTTTATAAAAATTTGTATGTACTTCTTTGCAAAACCATTTCTAGCAAAAGCGTATTAAATAAAAGCACTTCTAAGAAGCACTGCCAAACATGCCCTAACTTACGTACTGCTACTTTCTTTCTAGCAACCTCCCCCTCCTCCACCTCCACAACCTCCGCCGCCGCCACCACTGCCACCACCTCCACAACCACCACCACCACCACCTCCACAACCACCACCACCACCACCACATCCACAACCTCCGCCATCAATGATACCACCTCCTCCTCCACCCCTTTTCTTGTTTGGTCCGTTGTCACCACAAGCAAATATGACCATTGATATAAGCGAGAGGGATACAACAATCATGCAGAGCAAAAGTAGGCCGCCAGAGTTGTATGGTATGATATCTACTCCCTCTGCAATATGGCCACCCCCTACATCTAAGTATTTTCTGGCCATTTTTGCGATCCAGATATGTGTATGCTATTGATCGAAAATTTATACGTGTACTATTTAGTCATGCATGTCCACAAATATAATGCCGTGTTCAATTTATAAGCCGTAGTATTCAAGGAATTTGGTTGACAATTCTGGCTGCGGAAAATTGCATATTATTACTCAGAAAGTTCAACTATTCATCATATATAACTGGATTTTGGACAATCTCCAAGTTTGGCATTGAACTTTGAAATTTGGAAAAGTCCTTGAGAAAATTGTAGCTGAATACGTAATGTGAAAGCTAGGCGCGCTGCAAGATATGTTTGCTGTACGTGTGAATGTGACGCCAAGTGCAGTATAAGATATATGTGATTATAATTGTCATGCTCGTTCCAAAGCTGGAATAATTTAGAATATTTAGTTTCTTCAAATATCTTCCATCTTAGATTTTGACCAGTTCAATATTTGGAATATAAAACGAAGAATTACTAGTGTGCTTGTTTATAAATTATATAAGAACTTAAAGCGATCAACTATTATAATGTAATTTATGCTTCTGTTCGAAATTTATTTTCTATAAGATATATATCCATGATTTTACTTTCCTGTTTATATAAAGTTAATTTACATAATTATAAGAGAAAATTACAATTGCACTCTTCAAATTAGAGTGTGCAACTAATAACTAGCTAGAGAGAAAATAACTCTACCTAGCAACTAGATAGAAAAAATTCAAAAATTTTGTCTAGACCGGCCTGGTATTCTCGTCCTCCGCAGGCTAGTGATTTTAGTTATCTTAGTTTGTTTAGTCCTTTCTTGTTGATCGAGGGTTTGTCTAGGGTTGCTTCATGAACTTTAGTCTAGTTTTGGTTTTTTGAGACCTATTTCTTGTTCTTAGAGAGGACACTTATCTAAGGGTTTTCTCTTACTTATAAATAAAGATGAACTTTGGTTAGTTTCTTTTCTTTTTTTTTTCGATTAATTGCTTTCATGTCCGATGGTACGTACTTTCAATCCCGTTTTAAGGGTGAGTGGTGCAAGTATGATTGTTCATGATTTGTACGGAGAGGTTTGTTGGGAATAAATCCCCTCGCCACGACAAATATTCAATTAAACCTCATGGGCTGGACCAATCCCAACAAGGTTATGGCAATTATGGCCCAACTTCTTAGTTATATTGTGCCTCCTCCCGACAAGTAGAGATATTGATGTTTTTGCATGAGATCCAGTTTAATTGTCTTAGGTGCTGGATTTTCTTCTATCCTTATGGTGCTCAATCTATCATCTCTGGATTTTTGAAAATAGAGGAGGATTTAGCTCCTAATTAACCAGCACCTTTTTGGAGGAGGCTAAGAGAGGTGGGTTTTAATCTTCCAAGGCTTGTTGTAATTATGTGTCTTGAATTGTAATGGGGCGGTCCATAGTAATCTTGTTTGTTTTACTTTACATTGTGGAGATCTTACTAGTTGGGCGAGGCTATATAGCTTCAATAACAGCTTTATTTTTATTGCAACTCCTTTCAGTTTTCTTCAATAAAAATATATTTCATTTAAAACAAATTAAAAGTGTGACCATTATATATAGAGCTGCTTCCCCTTATTAATTTTCATTCACTTTCCTTAAATCTCATCCGTTCAAATGGATTTCAACACAATTCATTAGTTGACTTCTTGATTTCGTTCGTAAATGGGTGGTGTGTATCTTATAAGCTGGACTTTTTTCTTTTTCAAAATCTAAGTTGTCTGTTGTCACTGTGCGCTTTTATTTATTTTCATATTTTTAATATTAAGCTTTCATTCTCTGTTATTTAGCCCTCCTTCTAGAACAGAAGATTCTCTAATCTAAAAGATGCTTATTATATTTGCTTCATCAATTTGCTTAAAATATTAGTTTTCTTCCAATTTATTGTCAGCTCATGTGATACCTTTTGTGTTATATTAAATTCGTATATTTAATTAGTTATCACAAATTTCCGTGTCTTTAGAATCACATGTGTAGGATGCTTCTCTCTTACGAAAAGAGAGATAAAGAATTGGTGCGGAAGCAGTAATGACGTAGCATTACGTTGCCAAACATAGCCCTACATCCTATTTATTTTTGTTTTCGCATCAATTCCGCATTCTTTTTCCACATAAGAAAAAAATCTCACATATGGAATAATGAATTACATCTCAATCTGACATAGATGAATATATCATGTACGTACAGTGTCTCATATTGGTCATATTTAAACAATATTCGGTCAACCGTTAATTTTTATTATGAAGAAAATATTGCTCGAGGGTTAGAAACTCTTAGTTCTCAACTAACATGAAGATAAGGACCTAATATGCCACAAAATTTTCCATGTAATTTGTAAATCTATAGCAGGCATCAGATAGTGTTTGATTTCTGACTTAATAGTAATTCAATTTTCATCAGAATCTTAGAAACGCCACTAAGATGGTATGACATGATTTATGTGCAGCATGTGCAGCATGACATATACAACTAAACATGTATTAAGCTAAAAAAGAACATGGATAAATACTTCTGATCTCCCAAATTTGCCAAAATTTCGGAAAAACATTTCACTAAGAAAAATGAGAAACTAGTATGGAAGTTCAGCTAGCCCACCACATTTTAAAATTACAATTGAGAGAATTTAGACTCTTTTGAGACTGGTCTAGTGTATTTGAGTATATCGAGATTCTCTAATCAAATCAGAGAGATTATTCTGGAGAACTGAAGAAGCATAAATTTTTTTATTTGTGTAATTTTGTTACCTTCAGTGAATTGATTTTTATCGTCCATGAACGGGTGAACCATATATGCTCACTATTTTAATGTTCTTTTTGTGTTTTGTTTAAGTGTGCGATCATGAGCTAGGGAATTGGGTGTTTTGTAAATTCCCTAACAATTGGTATGAAATCTTAGTTCAAAGTTCGTGGCTCGAGAAAAAGAAATGGATAGAGAAGACCTTTGGGACAAGGTCGACAGATTCAATGGCAATATTTCTATTTAACCACAAGAAGCTTCTCTTATGCAGAAGCAATGCAAAAGTCCATCAAAAAAATATAACCAAGCGGCTGTATTTTCTCATCTTGTGGATTTGATGGGCTTCTGCATAGCTTCCGCATAAAAAAAGCTCCCTTGAACCACAATCTTTTCTTTTCCTTTTTCCTGGATCTGATGTTGAAAGGTTGAAGCCCCTAGTTTGAAGCTTGAAAAAGTCCTCGAAGAAAATTGTAGCGGACTACTATGCCATGTGTAATGAAATTCTCCAAGATGTGTTTGATGTGTGAATCTGAAGCTAAGAACATATATGATAAAATGCTATTGTAAAACTTTACTTTATAAGAATGGAGTGCTGGCAATAAATTAAAAACTAATTAAACAACAAATAATAATTAAGCATCTTGTAGTCGCCCAATTTTAATGGGAGATTTAAGCATCTTTCAGATCAGAGAATCTTAAGTTCCAGCAGGAGGACAAAAACAACAGAGCATAAAATCTTAACATTCAAAAAACACAACTTAAAAGGACCTAGTCTGCCACAAAATTTTCCATGTAAACATCAAGCATCACATAGTAAAGCAACCATGCTGAAGTAATTAACTTGACCTCTGAATAAACATTAATTCAATTTCCAATTTCCATCTGAATCTTAGGAACACCACTTATATGGTATGACATGATTTATCTGCAGCTTGATAATCTGAACAGGCTTGTTAAGCTAAAGTAAAACGCAATAACTACTTCTCTGCTCTCCCACATTGGCCATAATATATATATAAGTGCTCACTAATTCATTGGAAGAAATTAGATAGTTCCAACTTTATGCGAATTGAAGCCACATATAAATGATATATAGAAACACAGGAAGATGATACAGAACTAATATACATGTTGTAACACCAATAAATGCTCTAACTCAAAGTTACTGTTCCATCCAAGCAAAATGAATGGATGTCTTGAATTTGAACGCCTACATAACCCTTGGCATGAATGACATCATGGCATTAACTCAACAAAATTCATAATGTGATCCATAGAACTTAGACATGTGAATAAAGATATATGAAAATTCTCTCCTTGATATGCATGGCAGATAACGCGCATGGCTCAAAGTAGCATAAGTTTCATTTTATTTAAAAAATATTAAAAAAAAATACAGCTGTTGATAACAAACTGTAAGTTCAAAAAAAGATATGATGAGATTTACAAGAAAATTACAGGAGCAGAAATGAGTTTTTTGATGTACAGTTTGGGAACTTCGCTCTTGCGGAAGTTCCCATGTGGAAAGGGTGTGGAAAAAAAATTACAGCCACAAGATTTTTACTTTTGTGATTAAGCATCTAAGCCATGATAATATACCAACTTCAAGTAAACTTATAAGGGAGCACCTTGGAGAACAAATGCCTTCTTACAGTGAGAAAATATCTTTAGCACCTTTAAACCCATCAAACGAGTGGAGAGTCCACCAGGGCAAATGTATAAGCTGGTGAGGTTCAGATAAGACTTCCACACTTCTAAGCTTCCGGTATAGGTGTCAGAAGCTCCTGATAAAATATTGAGTAACATAAATAAACTCTGTCATCACAAAGGTAAACTAAAGCAATGAAGGTGAAGAGTTACAGGATTACCTCAGAAAACCGCAAATGTCCATGGTGCGTGTTAGAAGTTTTAACAATTGTCTCCCACTTGGGGTCAAGAGAGGATTTCTTGGAAGCCTGACTGCTAGTATAAATCCGTGAACCAAGTGAAGACTGTGAAGATGAATTCCTTGAGGAAATGGTAGGTAAGGTACGCTTTAGCCAAGACTCTGACGGTGACTTTGGTAAAGGCGGTCCAAGAGGAAGTCGTGGATTGTAGCCCTGGGAACTTTCTTGATTACCAAATTTCATGAGCTGTTGGCTTTCTAAATCAATCTTCCCCTTGTTGACCACTTTTGAGCTGGACAATGCAATAGCATTTTGACCAAGACCATGAGAACTTTCCTCTGTACCTGATGTCCTACACTGCTGGCTTTCTAAATCAATCTTCTTCTCATCAGCAGGTTTCACGCTTGTCAACGTAATACAGTCCTGAGTAAGGCCATGAGAAATTTTTAGACCAGCTGACTTCTCTAACCGTTGCCTTTCTAAATTAATCTTCTCTTGGTCAGCCACTTTTGAGCTTAACAATTTGCTAGAATCCTGAATAAGATCCTGCTCCTGTGTAGAACCATTTTTCCCGTCTGTTTGCACATCATTTGTTGATTTTCCAGAACAAGACAGAAAACTGGAGTCAGCAAAGTCCAAACATTTAGGTGGCACTATTGCCGTTTCATTCTCAACAGCCAAGTGCTCAATATCTTGAACGGAAAACTCTACTGAAGGAGTTTCTTCCATTTCACTTCTTTTTTCAGGAATTTCAAAATCATTTCCTCTGTAATCAGCAAGGCCCTTTATATCTGTGGAACATGAGTTTGAATTTGGGGATTTTACTGTATGTACAGAATCTATATAGAGAGTCTTCTCAACCACAGGACTCCCTGAGCCCACTTCGCATTCAGCGTTCTCAGTAGCCAATAATTCCCAAAAAATCTTTTGGCCTTTTCGATATGGATCAGAGCTACTAGTCTCTCTGGAATTCTTAGCTTTTTCAGGAACACGAACACCAAGGAAACCTTTTTCTTCATGAAGGCTAGACTGCAAACACTCATTCCGGTAGGGTGATATGCCACTACCCTGCAGACGCCTGTATGCAGATGACCCATTCTGATAATCACTTTGGTTACTGGTCTGGTTGGATTCACGTTTTAAATCAATCTTATCTTCATGCAGCCCGGCTTCTTGATGTCCATTCACTAATCTCTGTTCATATCCAACACCCCCCGCATTCTAGAGAAACAAATAGCTACGGTTCAACAAAAACTCTTGACAAGATAATAACAAAAGGAAACAAAAACAAGTAGAGAATAAAAAATACCACTGTTTTTGCTTCACTGTGAGGACTGGCATAAGAAGATTTAGCATGCACTCTACTAACAGAAGAAATGGGTAATTGCGCTTGCATTCTCATCCCTGGAACTGGATTCAAAAGGCAAAAGGAATTTTTTAAGCAAAATCCAGGAAATAATCCACAAACTTTAGCTAATGCATTTTCAGATCCTTCGTAATCATCACCTTCATCCTTACTTTCTTCCCCTGCTATATCTTGAACATAACGTGGGAAAAAATTTGGTCTATATTGATTAAGGGGATGCCGTTTATCCCCACTCACTACCTTCTTCACCACTCTTGGTTTCTCTTGGGAACTTGGTTGCTCTCGGGCAACTGGTTGCTTCCTGGTAGCATATTGAGGTGTTTCTGAAGCCATTGCTTTTGCTGCAGGCAAGAACCGACCCATCATGAAATCCCGCATCTGTGGATCTGTTGAGAAGGTTCCAGATGGTTTGATATCTGAACCATCCAGTCCACTCAGACCACTTACACTACAGTTCATATAGGATGATTCAGTCCTAGAAAGCGCATCAAGTGTATCTAAATAGGTCTCATCACCATCCTCTGAAACAGTTATACCCTTATCCTCCATATCCTCCTTACAGCTTTCATATTTAGTAACTTGTTTTCTATCCAAGGTCGAAACCTTTTGAGAATTGTTAAGTATATTTCCAGTTCGGGTCCTCCGAGATTGAGCAGCTGTTGTTCCTTTATGACCTTTACCCAAAGCTTGCTTCTTATTATTTGAAACCCTTCCAGGAGGAAGCTTTGGTGCAGTGGGAGTCCATTCAAGAGCCTTATATTGTGATTTGCTTTCATCCTTTGGTCTTCCCGGGATTTGCTCCCATAGAAAAGGAACACTTCCTGGGTTCCTCACTGGACCTGATTTCAATTCTGATTTGTAAGCAGGAAGAGGAGGTAGTTTGGGTAGTGGTTTATCAGTCTTCCTTCTGTCATCAGCTTCTGAGGAGGCCACTGTAGCTGTGAACCGTCTCACGGATAGAAGGGGCTGATTAAAATCCAACGGCTTTTCTTCCATCAGATTCTTTAGCATCATGTACTTTCTTTTCTTTCCTGCAAATCACCATGATCTGATCAAATTGCAGTCCAACGGAGAAAGAATGAGGAAATAGAGTCACAACTCGCAACACAGGAGAGAGTATAGAAAGTAAGAAGGCAACTAAGAAAATTAACATAATAAAACATAATTACTATAAACTGCAAACTGACATATAAGACACCCACTGTTCACCGAAACAAAAGCGTAAAATTCCAATTGAAAGTTGATTCAAGCATAACAAAACGTCCAGAATTGGAAACTTCAGACCCTCTTTCTGAGCATCCAACCTGGTGGGAATTTTTAGAAACTTTCCTCAATTTTTCAGTTTAATATCAAACGTTCAACAAGTGGTAAAATTTTGACCTTACATGAACACAGAATTATTCAGTTTTCATAGGATTTAAGATGAGGTCCACTGTATTTTTCATGACAGGTGAATGATTCTTTTGTGTGTGTTGCATCAACAATGTTTTTGACAAAAAGAATTCAAGATTTAGGATTCTGCAAAAAACCATATCTTTTTTAAGTACTGGCAGCTTGGGTTTTTCCCCCTCCTAAGCCACCAACTTGTGTTTAAAAAGAAAAAGCCCTTAACTCACACAGAAGTACTAACTTAAGATCTTTCCTATGTATCCTACTTAAAATGGACCATTTGTTTCAGAGACACAAGAAAAACCTAGAAAGAATATTTTCTGCATGTCATCTCGAGGATTTAAACGCATCCTAAACACAATAAGAATTTAAACAAAACAAGTTTAAATCATTAGTAAAGCCAAAGTCAATGAGGGCACGACTCATTTAACAAAAAGTTAAGTCAATATCAAATAGTGTTTGTGATCCACTCTTTCGTTAAGCTCAATAATAGTCATCAATTTTCTTGTTAACATTTCAACTCATCTGATAGCCCAGGGAAACCAAAAGGGAATAAAGCACTGGAATTAAAACTTTTACTATGTTACTAATAAATAGAACGTTCAATGCAAAAAAACCAATAAAACTGTCTGGTATATTTAAGGTCATTTGCATCATTTGGCAAGTAGGACGAATTGTAATGAAGAATAGCTTCGAATTTTATTTCTTTTCCTTTTCTTCATTTTCTCAGCAACCAAACGGATGATTAGTTACACTGTGTGAAAGTGACTGGTCCTAGTTGTTTTGGTCAAATACTGAGAGAACAAGAATGCTTAAATTTGTAAAAATTCTAGTATTCTTATAAAATAGCAATAAACAAAACACCCCAGTAAGAATCTGAAATTCTTGATTCTTATCTGCACAAATACTGGCAACAAACCTTAATCCTCCATAAAATCCCAACTATTTTTTCCCGCATTCAAAAGAAAAAAAATATTACTTTCGAATCTTTATTGAAACAAGAACCACCAAGAAATTTAAAAGAACACCTTAAATGTTGAAATTCGATTTCACATTCATATCAGGTAAAAGTCAACCGACAAATCCTTGCTCAGATTTCTTTCAGATAAATCAAATTAAAACAAAAAAATAACAAGAAGAAAATACAGCATTGAGTTGAAGAAACACTGACCCAGAGAAAGGCAGAGAGAGAAACTCGAATATAAGGCCGACCCAGAAACCAACTGGGTGTGGTTCTTGGAAAGACTAGCAAATGTGAGCGCTAGAAATCACACAAAGAGAGAGAGGCATGGTGACAGAGAGAAAAGAGAGAGAGCTGTATGAGAATCAATACCTAATCATTCACTAAAAATTCAAAGAAATTTGATAGAGAAGAATAGAATAAAGCGAGAGAGAGAGAGAGATAAACTGGCTTGTACGCTTGTGTTAATACTTGGCTGCAGAGCAGAGCTTACCCGCCGATAATGAAAAGCCAAATTTAAAAATTAATAATAGTATTTATTTTAATATTAATATTAAATAATAATAGGTTCAATTCAATTACAAAAAAATTATCATAAATTATAGGACTCATTTCAAATGAGTTCACAAACAACAAAATATTATAAGCGCGTTTACCAAATAACAAAACTATGAAAATATGCATTTTGTTGAGGGTTTCATCATGATTGCTATTAAGTGAATTTTTAGATGATGTGGAAAATTTTTTCAGTTCCAAACTTGATACTTGAAACTCTAAACAAGTGAAAATTCAAACATTGCAACTTTTGATTTTTTTAAAAAAAAATTCAAAATTGTTTTAGGGATAAAAAATCATGGTATGGGTTTTTACTTGTTTAAGATTCCACGCGTAAGTTTTAGATGAAAAAAATGTGTCACATTATCTAAAAATCAACATTAATTTATTCACGTTGGCACTTAACAGCACTTATGACGAAACCCTTAACGGAATGTTTTTTTTCATTTTCATGTTAATTGGTGAACGCAAATTGAAATATTTTATTGTTCGTGGTTCCGTTTGAAATAGTACTCATAGTTCTTGGAATTTTTTTCTAATTGAGCCTTGATAATACGAGTGTTTTATGAAGGCCAAAATCAAAACAAACTGATGATTATCATTATCTCACACTTGAAACACTGTGATAAGCCGGCTCACTTTTTAATGAGTTAATCTATTGGCACATAATTTAGAGGCAATGAATCTGTTGGTAAAGGTATGTCAATCAATTTATGATCAATTGGCACCAATTCATCGCTTAATACATAAAGCTTCGAGGTTTTGAACTTCGCCCAAAACATCAAACCTAAACCTTAAATTATAAGCTCTACAATGACTAATTTACACTATATTGTATACCACCTTTGAAAAAAATACAGCATTAAATAAAATATAAAAATTAGCAGGTCGATCAATAGACCTTGTAGTTCATTACCTCCACCTATATAACATGAACATTTTTATCATAAGTAAACCTTTTAACATAATATAAGTTAAAATAGTTAATGTTACAATGAAAAGTTCAGATTTATGGACCATTTACTACAGACTATAGTAATATGAATACTAATAATAAATCTCAGTTTTTTAATTACAAGAGGGAGAAGGACTTGAATCAAATTTTCGTTAAAGGAATTCAGTTTATTTATCTTTAGAGATGGTACTGTTTTATCAAAATTTCTAAAAGCAGAGAAGCTAAGTGCCATAAGCTCCAACAAAAAATCTTAAGAATTTACATATCAACATAGCATTGTATTGAAATTTAAGGTTAAGCATTTCAAGTTTAAAATTTATATTAAAAAGATAACTATACAAAAATATAAAAGACGTATTTTAGACATAAATATAAGGTTAATGCCGACCAGATTAATAAGAATTCTGATATGTCATTCATTAAAAACATACGAATACATACAATGTGTTTTTTTGTTTGAATATAATGCTCATTTAAATGATTTAAATTGAAGAACAATGCATCCAGTTCATTATTACTGAGCATTTTTATGATTTAAATTTTACATTATTACATATACCACATCATTTTGGAAAGTTTTGTACTTTTATTTAATAATAATATTGAATAAGAAAGGTGTATGAGAAATTGTAGGTTACTTCTTCTTTATTGGATTAGTTAATGTGTCACTTGGCATAGGATCATGTGAGGACAATGAACATTGCATAAAAAAAGTGTGAAGGTCGTGTTTATACGACTGGACCGACGCAGAGTCGTACATTATTTGATTCATTGGAATGTCAATTTCTGTGTGAAAAGGAGAAAGTGAAGCCTCGAGAGGCCCATATATTTTTTGTTCTTTGTTTTATTGATTAAATTATTTTGTTTCTTTTTGCCTCTTCATTTGCTGGCAGTTCATTTGCCTTTTGTGAATTATTGGGGTCGTATGATGTGTGCATGAAATATCTACTTTGATATATATACTTGGCAATTGGCATTGCTTATCCAAACATAGTGATCCTGGTGGTGTTGGGTTGCCATCATAGGAAGATTTGTTTCTTTGTAAATCACTTGTATCAAAATTCTATATATGATTCTTTCTTTTAAGATAATTTTAAGAGGAAATTAAACAAAACAATTAAGTCATTGAGAGAAAAGGACGAGGGAGGCCACCCATGCATAAAATGAGGCAAACATTTCACACACAAAAATTGACTTAGTTCACTTTTAAATGTTTGGTAGATTTTCTTAGAGCATTCGAATACTTAACACCAAACATTTAATCATTCAGCATTATAAGTTATCAGTGGTGGAGCTACTCACTAGGCTACTATTTATTTTGAATGTAGTCCATCTAATTAAGACTCAAATATTTAGCCCAATTTCATAAGTCCAAGTCCAACCTTTTAAGTTCTATATCACTTACTTTGGTAAACTTATTTTGTTTGTGTATATTTAATATGTAGTTATCTTCTATATTAAAGTTGAAAATGAATTAATCGACTAGTTTGGCTTACAATATTTTACTTAAATCTTCACTTTAAGAAGACTTTGTTTAATGCATATGATTGAATTGAATAGGTTAAATAACTAAATTCAAGTGCATTCAAAAAAAAAATATAAAGGATGTGTTCTACTTGAAAGAAAAATATGAGATAAAAATGGTTTAGCAATAAGGGGAAATTTATTCCCACTACCTCCCACCATTTTATTAGGATTTGAAGGAATAAAATTTTCCTTGTAACCAAATTTATCTTCTTCCTATTTTCCTATACCAAGTTAGAAATACACATGAATCTATTCGATTCTACACATCAAACTAGGCTATAAATGGTATAATTATATATATAGACACAAAAAGAAATGAGAAATAAAAATAAATAGCACGTTTGCATGAGTGATTTACAATTATAGCACCCAACACTAATTTTAGCAGAAAATAGAACTTTTGGACATGAATTGTCCCAAATGCCCCTTGCATGCATTTGTTAATACTTTTCGCAGCGCAGCCCCCCTCCTCACCCATACTGGCAATTCATGTTCAAAAAGTATTACTTTTCGCTGGGATTAGTATTGACAACTATTGACTAGTTATAGCCGACATTTACATAAACCAGTTGCACGTATGTCTTTTTTGAAACTTTTTTTTTTCTTCAGAAAAGAAGAGGAATAAACAAGTCAGATGCCTTGCATGAGTGGCCAACTCACGTGACACCCTATTATCCTCTCTATGAACACGTGTAAAGAGAAACCATGCAAAACTGAGAAACAAACAAGTAAATGAATATCATAAAGCATGCCATGAGGCCATGACAGACGTGCAATAAATATCCCACCAATTATTTAGCATATGATTTAACTTTTGTAGGTGAGAAAATTAAAGTTTACATATTGTGTAGAGGAAAAACTAAAATATATATTTATTGTGTATTTATTTTATCACGTAATAAAAAAAATAAACACATAAATATATACACTCGTTACTTGTTATAGATAACTAAGATAAGTTTTGCTCCACAAATATATGTGTTTATATTTCTCGTATGAAATACAACAATCTATTATCCATTACATAGAAGTTTTATTCCTACATATCCCACTAAATGCATTCATACAAAGCCATACTATACAGGGCAACCAAAAGCCATGAGATCGATATATATGTGGCTTCTTTTGCATTAGGACATTGGTGCAATTGTGCAATGCCTCCAAAATAGTAGCTTTGAGCGTAATGGAAAAATGAAAACTACTCAGAAAAAAGAACATCGGAAAGAAAAATTATGGGCTTAATAAAACCCTTTTGGGTATTCTATCTTGGCCAGGCCCATCCTGTTTTTTTTTCTCTGTGGATAAAAATGGTTCTAAGCTCTTTCACATATGCAGGCACGTTGTGCCACTGTCACTTGTGTGTGTTATTCATCGAGTTTGGATAAATAAACAACAATGATATACTTATTAGGTATGTTTTAATCATGAGTGGCTGCAATTTATGAAATTGGGCTTAATCTATGAACTAAAAAATCAATGGGTTGGAGGCTTTTAGAAAAGAGTTTGAGTAATTAACCCATAAAATAGCCATACTATTTGATCAACATATTCTGAGAAACCGAGGTTTATTTAATTATTATGTTTAAGAGTAAGATATCATCAAAAGGCACATAATCCTAATGATAAATGAAAGGAAAAAAAAAAAAAAAAAGAACAACCAACCTTGTAGCTAATGAAATTGACTCGAAGCATCCCAAATCCAAGAGAGCCGAAATTCCTAGAAAATTGAGTCTTCCTCAATGGATTACCCAGCTTACTACCCATACATTCTCCCCTAAAGGAGAAAGACTCATTCTTATTTGGAGTGTTATTTTGCTCATGACAAAAAGGTAGTGAGGAGCATTAGGTGGTTAACACGTGTCCCTCCAATTACACGTGTCAACCACCTAGTATAGTAATAATGATTATCATTGATGAGCAAAATATTTCTCTTTTATTTGAGGAAAAAAGCCCAAAATGTTTTGGTTAAAAAAAGAAAAGCCCAAAATGTACCAGCACACAAGAAAAAAGGTCTTTTTGCTTCCTTACGTTATTGGCTTAAAAATGTTATGAGAGGGCTTCTCCTTATTTGGCAAGTCTTCCTATACTCCAAGTCTTTTATCTTTCTTCTACTGGGAGTGGTGGGGTAGAGCTTCCACTTCTAAGATCCATCACTAAGAACGATTAGGTAATCGTAGGGACAATAGTGTGGTATTCCCCAAAGAAACTCTCTCATACTTACATCATATAAGAATATTCTTGAATATATTTGGTCCATTCTGTTAGAGTTGTAAGGTTCAAGGAACCTCTAATTCGATGTGAGTTTAACTTGTAGTGGCTTTAGAGCTTAACACGTGGAAGGTGTGGGTGTACCATTCTTTCGTGTTATTAGTAGTTTCCATGAACAAAAGATATATTCCTTGTGGGTTGACAAGTTTTGTATGGAATCTAACTAATTGTTCGTGATAATATGGCAGAGTAGCACTTGTATCAATTTTCAAGACCAGTGATTTTTCTTTGGATGGGTCTAATTAGTACCCCACTGCATTAGGTACTGCTCATATTCAAATTGCTCGCGTGGTCGTTTGTTTTCATATTTTGGTTTGTTGTGATTGGTGGTCAAACGTCTTAGGCATATATAATAATTTCATTGGCGGACTTAGATTTTCTACTTTATTTCTTTGTAAGACTGGTACCAAGTTCTAATCTCAACTTTTGATTACAGAGTAAAAGGAAAAAAAGTAGGAAAAGAGAGATTGTATTCAAATGTTAAAATTGGATCCTGGTACCATCTTTACAAGGAAACAAGACAGACAATCCAAATCACTTTTTGGCGTACAATGTCATCATATAAATATATTCTTATATTTAAAGTCATGGGCAGGGACGGATCCAGAGTAACACCCTAATTTTTTTAAAAAAAATTAAATACTAGTTATATACTTAGTCCAAACTTAAATATTAATTATCCAGTCCATATAGTGATATGCAATTGATAAAAACAAAAAACAAAAACCTCTCTCATACTATTTAATTACTATAAATTAAGATAATGAGTGTTAATACTTTCACTTGTAAGTTCACAAGTTGGGTGAATCCAATGAAGATGATCAAAGCTTTACATTTTTTTTTTTTTTTGCTAATAAGGCCTTGATCTTTCGAACTATATGTTAAATTGATTAAAAGGAACCATGTTGGCCTTAAACATTGGTCTCTAATTTTGTTTAGAAATCTAGGTACATAACACGTCAGTATTTTACGTCTAATTTAATAGTACCATATACATAGTGTCAAACCTTATGAATCACCCCAAATTTTATGAATGTAAATTGTAATTAGCCTTATATTTTTCGTCTGAAATGCTTACGTAGTAGATACACAGTGCCACGTGTCCATCTTTGTTTTTTAGGCCAAAGACCATCTTTGTTTTGAATTTGAGCTTCTTGTTATAATTTTGGATGGGCGGGTCTGCCAGCCTAAGAATGCATGGAAGATTGAAAGGTGGGCTGATGTATTGTTCAGCCTAACTCTTAACAGTGTTAGTTACCATATTCAGTCATTCACATGTAAAATCTGATCTAATTTTGGAATATATCAGTATTAATAAACCAACCATAAAGCTCATTATACATGACAAAAAACTCATTTAATTGGAAAAATAATGCATCAATACCAAAAATGGTCACACATCCACACCACAATTAATACAGACTAATACACAAATTGATGTATATATGAGTGAATGTTAACAAACTGACAGCAGCAATGAATGTTCAAGAATCATATTTGCATAAAAAATTAACAGTTGTTTACGCGTGATAATCGTTTATGCGCTACATGCATCATGCAATAGACATGAATTTTAAATACATCAACATTTTATAATCATTTATGCATGATATTTGTCTACACGAAAAAAAACTCTTACTATATATGAATAACTAATTGACACATAAATGACCGGTAAAAAATGATAAATACATTATATCATATATATAATTTTTATATGTAACGGTTACATAAAACTTTATTTTCACAATATATATGTGAGCTGCATGTTATAAAATTAAATTTTATATATATTGCTAGAAAAAAAGTTAATGTTAACCGTTACATGTAATAACTTTGGGATGAGTCATGAGTGGAGAGTTAGTTTGGCAGTTTGTAGAAGAAATAGAATGATATGAAATTAGAGAGGATCGAAATTTGAAAGATTAGCAAGCAAATTAGTAGGTAGCTGAGTTCACCAACTTGACCTAATTAAATAAGGGGCACGTGTTGAATGCCTTGAAGTTTGAAGCAGACTAAGCGGCTACAGCCCATAGGGTATTGAGTATTTTGACTCATTTGGTCCACCCTAGTGTGTTTGGTTGTGGTTGTTGTTTGGCCATTTACATCTTCTTCTACTTTTTGCGTCGCATTAACCCTTATTTTTATTTAATTAATTAATTAATTAATTAATTTATTTGTCCCTCTTTATTTAAATTTAGAATTAATTTAAATGCAAAAATAAATAGAAAGAGAAAGGGAAAAGGGTGATTCACGCGGATGAAGGTGTGTGGATGTTGGTGAGCCACCCTTCTGCCAGCTGGCTGTCGGGGAGAGGTCTCCAGATCCCCCCTCGCTCTGCACGTGACTCACAGTTTCACTCTCTCTCAAGATTTCCTTGTTTGCATCACACACACACACTCTCTCTCTATATATAAATTGTGTAGAGGTTCTATCCCGTCTTTCATTTCCCTCATATCAGTAGTCGTTCTGGTCCTCCATCTTTGTATGCGTATACGTAAAAATTAAAATACACAGATTTGGTGGTTTCTGTGCGAGCTTGAGAGGGTTTTGACGAAGGGATGAGATAGAATTGAGATTCAAATGCTACTGAATATAAAGGGGGATTGGGAGTCGAATTCTTGGATCTGCTGGCGGTAATATTTTGCATTTTTTTCTTCTTATTTTAAGTTTTGTTATGATTTTATATTTTTCAGTGATCCTACATTGTTTTTGTGTGAAATCGTTGTTTTCGTTGTTTGTGGGATGTGGGGTTGGGTTTTCATTGATTCTGGGAAGCTAGATTTAGATTTGCATAGAAATGTGGGGCTCAAGTGTGACTGTATTGGCGATTTGAAGTGACTGAGGGGAAGCATTGTGTAATTGGGTCTTCTTGGAGTATTGGGATATCTTTGAATCGAATGCTTAAGCTTCCCTTCTATGAATTTGAAGCATCTGTGAGACTAAGAGGTGGGGTATCTGAAATTTGTGGACATGCTGGTGATTGCTAAGTTCTTTACTTACTGTATCTTAGTGCTGGCGAGAAGTCCCAGTTTTTGTTCGGGCTTTGCCAGTTGGGATGTAAAAGGAAAAAATTGACTTGGAGGAGGCAATTATAAGGTTGGCTTTGCTAGGACGACATGGTTTTCTCATGAAGTGATTGTGTTCATCGAGAGGCACTCTTGTCTCCTAGTATGCACTTATCTGGTGGCAATGGGTGCGACGCGAGGAATGGGAAAAAAAAGAAGAGGATAGTTATGCTAAAAATGTCTAATATTAAGGGGGTTAACTTTTGCAATTGACGCGTCATTGAGGTTTTGATTTTACTCCAGTGTATTTCTTACTAGCTGTTGTGGCTTGGGAAATTGTTTAGCTTTGCTTTATTGCTTTCAATTTGATTGAGGTTTAACACTGGAAGTCAAGTTTGGCAGCACCACAGCTGGCTATGTTGGTTGGTTATTGTTCACTCTAGTATATTACGTACGAGTTGATGTGACTAGAGAAAGTGTTTATTGTTGGTAATTGCTTTCAGTTTTTTCAAGGTGTCTTCCACTTTCATTAAAATCTGAGGTGACCGAATAGTTACTGAATAAGAGGTTGATTGATGTAGATGCCAAGTCTGGAAAAAGATGATGGAAATTGTAGCAGAACATTGAGGCTTTGCTTGATAATTTTGGAAGCGTCAATCATGATTTTGATTCTAAATTTATACAATATGTGTTTGTGGCATTTTTAGGTGTGTAAGACTAATTTTGTACCTAGGATATGGAGTAATGGTTTGTTACAAGAGTTTCCCATATGCCCTGTTGTCATATTTAATTTCTTGAATTCCTACAAATATTGTAAAGCAAGTATGGAAACTTGAAAAAACCCTCGATACACTGCCTATATAAGGTAAATTTGTCAATTAATGGATCCATCTAGCTTGTCAGGTTTCCACTACCTTCCATGGTATCTCCCTTCATTAGCTTTCCCCACTGTCAACACTTCTCTCTTGTAAAAACTTCCTTCTTTCCCAGTATATGATAAATTTTTTCTCATTTTTCATTTCCTTTTTTCTTAATCTCATGTTTACCAGGTGTCCCAGTAGCATGTACATATAAATGAGAGCACATGTTATTGACGGAGGAATGTCATTCTAATAGCCGTGGATCATTTGAATTTTACTGTAATGATTTATACGATGTCAAAATATATATTTATTAAACCCGTATAACATAGTAGTAAATTACAGTTTTCCTTTAATTTGTTTATTGTTACATTTATCATATACAAATTCTAGTATAACTTATTTAGAAATAAATTCATTATGTCTTTGCTGATTGGTAAAAATATATATCAAGGGATGGAGTTAAGAGAAAATTGAATGGGTTGTTTTCATTTCCTTTTTATCTTTTAACAAGTGATATCCAGCAGTATAAGCCTAAAGAGACGCTTAATATACCTGTTGATTCATTGAATATACTGATGAGGAGGTTGCACTATGGCTTTCAAGAGTACTTATCCTTTGCTTTAGCTGCTATACTTTCCACTGTACTTAGCATATCTGTTGCAGTATTTTTTCTTTAACAAGATTTTTTCATACTTTGACAAAATCTTACTTGATTGAGATGTCAAATTTCTTTTCTTGGTTTTTCTGCTCCCCTTTTGGTGATTCATTTAGTTAAAAATTATGACTTTCTGATCTGAATTGTTTTTACTTTGATGTCAAACTTTGACATTGTTCTCTTATGCAGGTCTTATGGCCTCCAGCCTGAAGAAGTCGGTAAATTTGAATCTTGTAGCTTTTTTTGTCTCTAAGGACTACTCTTAGGGTTGAAGACATCTTTTATGGGGTAGGAAGTGAGGGCGAAATGGTTTTGAATTTCAAATATCTAAAGACATGGAGGAGACACGAGATGATGCAGGGCCAGCAGGGCAAGGGCCTCCAAATGCTTCATGGTGGCCTTCAGATTTCATTGAAAAATTTGGATCTGTTTCTTTGGGTTCTCAAGAAGAGACCTTGAGTAATACGGATTCACCTAGAAGTTTGGAGCAAGATGTGCTGTCACCTCAGAAAGCATCACAAATTCTATGGCAAAGTGGAATGCTTTCTGAACGGATTCCCAACGGTTTCTATTCCGTCATTCCGGTGAGAATCAGTTGTTATTTTGTTAGTGCTGATAATTTATTGCTGCTGTTATTGTTGCTTCCTATTACTCTTGTCTAATTGATGTTGGAACCTGGGTGTCAGAGATGGATGAGGTTGTGAAGAAAATGTGGCGCGTACTTTTTTTTTTCTTACTTTAAATATATAATTTTGGGTTGACTTTTTCCTTTAATTGGAAGATTTGATTTGACAGATTATTAAATTTGGTTGTAGGTGCTCTGGATGGGCACTCTTGTTGCCTTTTTTTTTGTGTGTGATTATTTTTTGAGTAAATAACTATTTTGCTCCCCAAACTATTACACTTATATTAGTTTGCTTCCCAGACTTCTAATTTAGAAAATTAAGGACTCTGAATTTTTTATTTTGCCAATTGAAGACTTTCTGTCAATTTATACATTTTTCATATAAATTTAGCAAGAAATGAAGGAAAGAAAAATGATGCATGAGAAAAAATGGTAAGTTTTAAATGAAAGGGATCATTTGCCCTAAAAAAGGACTTTACATGGTGCTATAAAAATATAAATTTGGATGAAAAATGTGTAAATTGACGAAAAAGTCCTTAATTAGCAAAAGTGAAAAAGTTTGAGTCCTTAATTTTCCAAATTAGAAGTCTGTGGAGCAAACTGATACAAGCGTAATAGTATGGGGAGCAAAATGGCTATTTACCCTTATTTTTTAAAACAATTTACAAGAAACAATTTGATTGATTTTTTCCTCTTTCCTAAAAAATGAGAAGACATTAACATGGATTACTCACAAGTTCTAGTAATAGATGCATGCAGATAAGTGAAGTATTCGTAATGTACCCCTGATTTAGTACTGTTATTTGGATGATCTGCTCTGTACTTGTAATTAGTCTCATGGTCATATTGGATACTTTAAACTTGTTTACCAGTACCTGGCAGTTGATCATTTCAATTAATTAATGTGATAATGTACAGGATAAAAGGCTCAAGGAGATCTTTGAAGATATTCCTACTCTTGATGAGCTCCATGTACTGGAGGCAGAGGGTTTGAAAGCTGATATCATTCTTGTAGATAAAGCAAAAGACAAAAAGCTGTCCATGCTGAAGCAACTGATTTTGGCACTTGTGAAAGGATTAAATCCAGCTGCAATGATAAAAAAGATTGCTGGATTGGTGAGAATGTTATTTGTTTTTCTGACGTTACCTTGTGAACAAGAGGGTCCACATGCTATCCCTTTCTTTCCTTGAAAAGAGGGATCCTTGTTTAGAACCTTCTTGTTGTTTAAATTATTAAGAAAATTATTCAACTTTGTTTGAACGCCAATGCCTACACAGGTTTCAGATGTTTATAAGCGGCCAAACTTAGACAGTCCAGCAAAAGCTGCACTAGAGGAAACCTCCCACATGTTTGAGAATCGAGGAGTCCAGTTACTGGGGCAAATAAAGCATGGTTCATGCCGTCCTCGGGCAATCTTATTCAAAGTTCTAGCAGATACTGTAGGTCTAGAAAGTAGGCTAATGGTGGTAAGCTTTTAATTCATTATCTGGGCTAACTGCTCTAGTTGCTTGCTTTCTTTTTCTTACGGGCATTCTATCATTTTTAGTTATGTGATAAGGATGTTGTCAAAATATGTTATAAAGCGCTTGGCAAACACCAGTGGTACAAGTATCTGAAAAGCTGTGTTTCTTTTCCTTTTTCTTTTTCCTCTTTTCCCCGCTTTCTATCAGGGTTTGCCTAACGATGGGGCTGTTGAGTGTGTAGACTCATATAAGCATATGTCTGTGATAGTTGTGATGAACTCTGTTGAACTATTGGTCGACCTAATGCGGTTTCCTGGCCACCTGTTTCCCCGATCAACCAAGGCAATTTTTATGACCCATATTTCTGCAGCAGGGGAGAGTGATTCTGCTGAAAATGACTCCTGTGATTCACCATTAGAACCAAACAGTCCTCTATATGGATTTTCAGAGAGAGTGGATCCTGACAGGTTAGCTGATGGGGCATGCAAATTCTGAATTTGTATGGAACTTGTGATGCTTGATGTTCTTGGTGCAAGCATGCTGTACAAAGTTGGTTAGTTATGTTTTATTTTTTCTGTTGCAGTGCTGAAAAAGATGAGAGCCTTCAGTTCCGAGGGAGATTTGATGTGCCCTCGAATGTAGCAGGTCCTTCATTACGAAATATGATGTTGCGACCTACTGCCTCCCTTGAAAGAAAATTGAGGTAATTTATACTTCCTGTCTGGACAAGTTCAACTGTAATTCATAAATGACTTTTACTCTGCCTTCCTATTATTGTGTGTTCGCGTGTTTTTTTTTTCATCCATTTTCCCTTAGGTTTGTTCTATTGAATTTGGTCATCTGCTTGATTTCAAACCTCTAAAATGTGTCAACTATGAGATGTTTGTTATTAAATCACTCTTTCATTTCCCTCAGTTTCTCACACAGTGAACCCAACATTGCAACTACATTTTGGCGGCGAAGCCGGAGAAAGGTCATTGCTGAACAGCGCACTGCTAGTTCAAGGTTTTTCTTGATACCATTGTGTTTTGTATAGATTTCTTTCATATTTGATTTTGTTAGTTGTGAAGATCCAGAATTCTCAATTGTCCATGATGATAAATTTCATGTATTGGTGTGGGTCTAGGATCAAAAGACCTCCAATTTTTCTAAAGACTTGGTTTCCTTTTTCTGTATGCTCTGATGATAATTTGACTAGTTGGAGTTGACTCTACTGAGTTGTGTTTGTATGCACATCATCATTTGAGAGGACCCCCTTTGTTCTATGAGTAGTTCTAACTTCTAATTTAATTGATGTGCATGTTAAGACAAAGATCTAACACTAAAGTTGCTTATCTATTTATGGTGAGTTGAGTGGTTGTTATAGTAAGTTAGTAACCTACCCATATGCTACATAGTAACATCATAGGCTACAAAAGTATATGGCATGTGGTGTTAAATAAGATCGGTTGCTCTTGGTTTTTGTTTTTGGTTTTTTGTTTTTAGTTGTTTCTATTTGCACATGTCTCCATGCTGTTACAGTGACCAAATTGTGCAGTTCGCTTTGTATTTTAATTATTTCTCAAACCCAAAAAAAAGAATGGCTTTCTTACATACTGTCAGTTTAGGAGGTTGGATAATAGGGTTAAGTTTGCTGTATAATTTTACTATCATGTGAAAATGGACTCTGTTCAAGAAGTGTCTTGTGTAAGGGATGAGAGAAAGCTGACATTGTACAAGCTAGTTTGACAGTAAGCTCAAGCTGGTCTCCCAGGAATTCTGTTGTAGACAAGAATCTCTCTATAAATAAGTACAATGAAAGGATAGTCTTTTGTTCCAACAACTAAAATTCGATTTTCTTTCTCAGAAGTTGTAATGTTATACTGGTTTAACCTTTATATATATATATATATATATCTCTCTCTCTCTCTCTCTCTCTTTCTCTCTCTCNTATATATATATATATCTCTCTCTCTCTCTCTCTCTCTCTCTCTCTCTCTCTCTCTCCCCCTATGATTTGGAACAAATGTCCTTTCCCTAGCAGAAATTATATGGTGTGCACCACTCAAGTATTTTTGGTTTTGCTTGTTTTAGGGAATCTTTTGGTCTGGTCATTTCAGAGGTTATATGCTAATTCTGTTCTTGTTTACAGATACCTTAATGTGAGAACTTGGGATAGTATTTATAAGAATGCTTATTAATGGTATTTAAATTTGTAACTGTTCAAGGTACAGAGATCTGGAGCTAGAGTTTGAATTTTCAAATTACTTATGTCAAATTGTGAGTGTGTGTATCTGTGGTTTTGGGAATCCTTATGGACATCAATATCTTCAGAATTTTGGGACTTCTTCTTTTCTGTTATCTTTTCTGATTGTGCAGTGGTTGTATCTTATTGTGTATTTTGTCTTTTCTTGATGTTCTTAGGTGGATGTAGCTTTCTAGGTGCTGGATCAGCAGATTTCTGTTGTCAGTGGACAACTTGTCCTATTTTATCTACTAGTTCATTTTTATTCAGTGAAAATATATTTCTTATAAAAGGAAAAAGTTGTGTGTGTATGTTATGTGTGGACGCTTGGCTTATTGCGAGAACTTGGGATAGTGGTAAATTTGCAAAAAGGCTCAAGGTAGAGAGATCTTGAGCCACAGATCAATTTTTCAAATTACTTATGTCAAATTTTATGTCCTGTGTGCGTGTATGTGTACTGTGCAGACACTTGTTTACAGGTGTGTGCGTATTGTGAGAACTTGGGATAGTGTTCATAAGCATGCTTCTTAATGGTCTTTAAATTTGTAAAAATGTACAAGGTAGAGAGATCTGGAGTTAGACATCAATTTTTCAAAATACTTGTATCAAATTTTGTGTGTGTTTGTGTTTATGTGCTGACACGTGTGTGTGTTTCTCTGATAGATACAATATTACTATTAAAAAGTAAAAACTGTGAAGCTTTGACTACCATTTTCTCTATGTTATCTTGATCCAGACCATGATTGTTCAAAAATATTGGGTGGGGACATGCGAATAACTACAGCTATGGAATCTTACTATTGTGAAAATGATGCTGTAGTGAAGGGATAGGTCAATTCTGCAGATGGAAAAGTAGTGACTCTAAAGTATAACATTATAGGTGCTTTAGATTTGGCACAGTTTTGTGGACGTTGTAAGTAGTAATGACAGGTTTGATGAGAAAAATATTTATGGTTGCTTCACGTCTGTGCTTTACTGGGATTCTGGTCTGTATGATTTTCCATTTTTCAACAGTTATCCACTGTCTTGAAGCATGGGATGAGAAGTTGATTATGTATAAATAGTCCGTTAAGTAAGTTTCCTTGGTGTCATTGCAGGACTTGTCCAACTTTATTAGTGACCTAGGTTAATGGGGCTTTCAAATCTTCTTGTGACCCTCTCTTACAAAATAATTTGGACTTGTATGATGACCTGATGATATGGGGGTTTTTGAGCCCTTGAAGTTATTTTTTTTCTTGGACAAGATTAGCACCAAATGCAAAGGCATTATTCAATAGGATGAAACTTAGATAAAGATGAATTTTGCTTGAAGATTCAATGTTTAGACAGTACAATACCAGTCCTTCTCTGGGGTGAACGCCTGCAATTTTTTTTGTGGATTTTAGCTGACCAATCGGTCGGCAAGGGGAAATCCGCAATCTGCAGTCTGCACCTGAGAAAATCGGTATATATATATATTTTTATATGAAATGTTCAGACTATGCATGGATATACATGACATCCTTTTTCCCAATCTACCAATAATGCTAATAAGGTACTGAGTTAATGGTCTATATCAATGGTGGCTGTTTGCATTTTTCCAGTTATACCCAGGATACATGTTCTTCTTGAGAATAAAGTTTTAGATTTTTGTTGGAATTCAAATAACATGCTCACATATAGAAATGGTTGCACATTGGAACATGCTTATTTTGTTCTTTTGTTGGTCCGCATGATTTGCCCCTGATATTGTGATTTATTTACTGGGTACTGGGTAGGATATCTAATGTTGGTCCAGAATGCCTTTACTCTATAAGAAGCGTCATTACTTATAATTGTCGTAGTTAAATTTTTTTATTATTTGGTTTTTTCAGTCCAGAGCATCCTTCACTTCGAGCACGTGGGCGGTCCATGCTCAGTGGTGATAGGAAATCTCTTAGAGATTATGCTGATGACATGCCTAAATCAAGGTTTAATCTCTATTGATTCTATCATACCCCTTTGTATGAAAACTAAATCTTCTGTTGATGCTTTGGTTAATTATCCAAATTTTTTTTTCTTACTGAGGCAATGGATATTACAGTAGTGATCCAGGTCTTATTCCTTAACCAACGAACAACATGGATTGCCTCATTATTTTCATGTTTACAAGATTGGGTTGGGTATGTAGGTGTATCTTGGGAATAGCAATTCCCTGTGAACTGTTAGGTCAAACTGGGGGTAAATCATTTGGTTAGGCCAGACAATGACACGAAGAATGTGAATTTGATCCCTCCTTTACCTGAGGGTTTCAGTTCAATTCAAATGACAAGTAAAAACACATTGGAAATTCATTCCATTTCAACCTTAATGCATGCATTAGCAATCTATTTATCCTTGAAATGATCATTATACTCTAATAATTCTCTTCTACTTGATACCATCAGACTTCTGATCTTCTCAAACTTTACTGAGGTAATTTGGAGATTACTAACTGTTTTGGACATATAATGAGCTGAACTAGTTGCATTCATGTTGGATTTTATGTTATATTGTCTGCTGAATTATGTATTGGTGCTTTGCTCTTATGAATTTTTTTTAGCTTGTATTTGATGTTCCTTTCACAGCTGAACCTACATATCCTTAAAAGAAATATTTGTGTCTGAAACTGCCTGTCTTCAATTCTTGATTCTAGCTACAGGTCAGACAGTGCATCTTCATCAGAAGCTCGTAGATTAAGACGAAGAAGCATTAGTATTACTCCAGAGATTGGTGATGATATCGTAAGGTTGATGTTTATTTCATTATTTTCAATAGAAGTGTTTGCTGCATTATGAATTGTTAATTTCACAGCATTACTCCATTGTGAGAAATTGATATTTTTCCCCTTGCATTTAATGTCTTGGCGTTCAGTTGTTTTAGTTTAATGGTTATTCTCATACTGTGTTTTCTCTTTAAACTGTTAGAAAGTGTGTTACATATTTCATTTTTATTTTATTTTCAGGATCAATGTCTATATAGTGAATGTGTTTTTTTTAAGGAGCTAAGTATTTGTTGAAAGAATGGGACAATTTTGTCATAAGAGAGCGTCTCATCATTTGAGGAAAGTGGTAATATGAGAATAAAAGCCGAGAGTGAGATTGTTTTAAGAGCTGGAATGAAAATATATTCTCTGATTCATTACTTCACCCGTAAAATGGAAATTGGTCTGTCTTCACAATCATAGTAGGTACCATGGGAAATCTCCCTCAGGCAAATGGCTGTTGTACAGATTATCAACACTTGCACTGCTTCTTCTTATGCTGAAGGCCAAGTTAATTTTATTCTAGTAGTTGTATTTTACAGCTATACCCTCATTTATTAAGTTGTTTTTATGTGACTGTTTTGTTGAATGAAGGTATTCTGGGCAATCCCATTTTTGGTGAAGTCTGTAATACCAAACCCTTCTTCTGGCTTTATAATAGTAAAGATAATTTTAGTAATTTGTGCTTTCCTAGTGTAATATTCCATGATTTAGTGTTATAGGATTCATGGCTAAGAGCATATGGAGGGTGGAATTGATCTGTCAAGAAGATTTAGTTTTTTTATCGTAAGAATCCTAATGGAGCCTTGTAGAATTGTATTTGGCTTTTGACCTTTGTGGAGGGGAAGGTTTTAAGTTTTTGAGCAGTATAAAATTATATCTTGCCTTACGAAATATTGACAGACGGGGTCAGAAATACTCTTGACAGGAATTGATTGAATATGGTAAGAGATGGATTGACAATGATCGAACATGGATTAATCAGAAATAGAAAAAATTATGGGTTTGCAATAATGACGAAAAATTCAGAGTGCCTAGAGCTGATACAATAGCAAATCAATTACAGCATCACAAAAAACATGCCTATCCTATTTACTTATTTTTTCGTGTAGATTATAGTTCATTTAGTTCTCTTGTTTTGCTTGTTCCCTTTAGTATGGTTGATCTCGACTGGTCTGGTGCTTTGTATTCAGTGCGGTACTTGTTTTGCTCTGGTTGGTTAGGTCTTAAGTGTGGTTTGGCTGGCTTGTATCAGATGGACTTTTTGTCCACCCCCCATTGAACATTCTTTTCTCTTTCTAAAAATTCTCGTTTCCTATTGGTTTATCATGAAAATTATGTAGAAAACCAATAGCTGATACGATAGCAAAATGTGGCTTGAACTTGGGCTAATGGCGGAACTATAATGTTCGAATAGAACTGGTACACTTATGTGCTGCTTAACCAATATTGACTACCCAGTGTCCAACTTTCATGCATTCTTAGGCCAAGTTCCTTGTAAATCTATCTCTGGGCAACTAATGAAACATATCATGAATATTTGTTGCATTTAAATGTTTTGTCTCTAATTTATGTGCTCATGTGGAGACATTCATAGGTTTTAACTTGAGAATGTGCCATAATCCTATGGGTTTTCTTCAAAGTAGTACAACCGTTTTGGACCATAATAGCTAGGGTAGTTTGCACTTGATTGTAATTTCAGTTTTACATTTAGGTTTAATTGTTCAACTAAAAAGAATATTTTCTGAATGGTGAGTTGACTGATTAGTGCAATTGGCTGGGACTGGGAGTGTGGAGGTTTCTCTACTCTTAGTATATGTGGTTGGGCCCTGCATTACTTGGATATTCTTTTTATACATATTTCTAATCTTATTCTTAGACAGGCATATGTTCTTTTATTCTTTTCAAGTGTTATTTTATCTGATTTTTGGATATGTTTCTATTACTAAATAACTGGGGATCTAATGACCTATGTTAGGGCTGTACGAGCGATGAATGAAACACTGAAGCAAAATCGTCTTTTGAGAGAGCAGAGCGATGAGGGGTCATTCCCCCACTCTTCAAATGACAGTAATATTAATATTCAGAAAAGTGTACGTTTCTCTTATTCTGGAAGTGGAATACTGAGTTTATTTTAACTTGGTCTACACCTGCATCAAATATTTTTCCATATCAATATTCTGAGTATGCTACTTTGATAAGCCCATGATGTTGACAGATATATCATTTTCTTCTCAGTAGTCAATGCATCTATTGTCTATATACTTATGTCCTGAAGGATATATGGAATATTTTGCTAGGTAGTAGGAGAGTGGTTGTGACGCATTCAAGCTATGTTAACTGGATGGCTGCACTTTTGGTTTGTTGTTATTATATTGATTGCTATCTTTCTGTGTTTAATTTGAGGCCTTGTTTCTGATCACTTGGGTGCGTAATTAATTTTATTCATCTTATATACATGTATATACAAAGAAATTCTTGAAAGAGGATGGACCCATTTTTCAAAAAGTGCGGACATCCTGTTTAGAGAATGACTACACACACACACACAAAAATTTTCTAAACCAGACGTTTGGACTGCTACCTCTCTCTCTCTCTCTCTCTATATATATATATATGTATATGTATCATGTATATCTAGTCCACTGAAATGGATGACTGGATGCGTTATGCTCTGGATGTTGTTGCCATTTGAACTACAATTATTACTGTTCAAACAACAGTTGAAAATTTTAATCAAAACACGCCTGTTTAAGGCTTAGGTTTTAATTCTCGTGTTTTGACTCCCATTACTCAACAATTAAAACCTAAGCCTAAATGATTTCTACACCGTCAATCATCAAATTGTATGGCCATTCAAATGGTATTTTAAGTGCCGTTCGAACAGGGTTGGATTCGGACTTTAATCAAGTCTGAACAAACACATTATATGGTCACTAGAGAAGTTTTTTTTCCCTCTATATATACACATTATAGAATGTGGTCCTGTTTCTCGGTAGTTAGATGCAATTGCTTACTGAATTTGTTAGATGCATGAACAAACACAAAATATTATTTTTCAGAAAATAGAACAATCACAAACTATCACATATATATAAGTGCTATTTGTGTTTGTTTGTGCATTTGAAAAATTCAGTCGCAGTGTCTTGCTTATGTTCCTCTTTACCATCTCATGGGCTGTTTACATTACTTCCGCATCCAGTGTACAAGTCTCCTTGATGTTTATTCAAGAATGTTTTCAATACCCCCCTTTCTGATTATATTGTGTTCTAGCCTTGTTGTCTTGTCTTATGTGAATCTTTATCTGTTGGTTTATAGTAATGTAATGACTAATGAGCATATCGTAAAACACATCTCAGATCAACCTTACAAGGAGACATGCTTGTAATTTTCTACCGGGTTTAACCTTAGTCTTGTTGATGAGATAAATTGATAATGGATATAAACCAGGGTAAGATATGAAGTGGACAGAAACCTGAAATAAGAAATACCTTACAGAAAACTTTATTTTGGTACTCTTTTGATCCTAGCTGCACGAGAGGATTCCAAAGGATATTAGTTAAAGTCCACTATCATAAGTTCGATGATTTTGATTCTAAAAAAATGTCATTTCTATTTATCCTGTTTCTTATGAGGACCTTGCAGGTTGCATGGATGATGCATGTGAGATATTAACAATTGATTTGCTTATTCTTTTTTTCTTTCTCAATTGTGTTTATACCCTCTATAATTCAGGATGAGTATTTATAATATTAGTTACTTATTTTCTCTTTACTTCAAGTTAATAAATTTATTGAGAGAACACCAAAGGTTCTGTTACTCTAAAAGTATAGAATGATTTATAGTCTTCCTAAAGGGATAAGAAGAATATAAAGTGAATTGAGATGGGAGAGAATGTCAAAGAAGAGATGTCAAATCTTCAGAAGTTCTCAGCTTCTGAGATTTCTTTGCGACTTTTATTCACTTATTCTTATATGCTACCTCATGTTCTAAATTTTCATCAAGCTGATTGTGGTGAAACTTCTGATTAGAGATTGCTCTATGTTTGCTTCCAGGACCAACTCAGTTCTCAGAAAGCAATATCACTACCTTCATCTCCACATCAATATAGGAGTCAAACGTCTGAGAGAGGTGGACCTTCAGAATTCTCAAGGAATGATGAATTGGTCACAACATGGAACAAAATTCTTGAATCCGCTACGTTTGATAATAAACCTCTATTGCCTTACCAAGAATGGAATATTGATTTCTCAGAATTGAGTGTTGGAACTCGTGTTGGAATAGGTAAGAATCACTTGCATAACATTTGGCTTTGAGAACCCATCTATTTTTCTTCATCTAATGCCACACTATTGATTATCTCCTCACCCCAAAAGAAAATGAAATCTACGAAGAAGCTCCATTTTTCTAGGAAAATAAATAAAGAGTACAGTTTAACTCACTGAGCTGATTTTGGTTGCTTATTCCATATTTAGGGTTCTTTGGAGAAGTCTTTCGTGGCATTTGGAATGGAACAGATGTCGCAATTAAGGTTTTCTTAGAGCAAGATCTAACTGCTGAAAACATGGAAGACTTTTGCAATGAGATATCCATTCTTAGGTATTTTTTCAGAGACACCTTGATTGTTCTATTTTATTTCTTCTATTTTTTGCTGCATTTTATCCTTAATTATTTTAAAAAATAATCTATTAACTTTTCTAATGCACACTTGATTTTTTTTTTTTTTTTTGTATGTGGGTTTCCAGCCGTCTTCGACATCCTAATGGTACTTTCTGTTCTAATTATGCATTCCATATTTCATTGCAATATGATTGCTACATAATATGGTCATATAGTATAAGTAACTATACTGATGCAAATTTCCCTTACTCTCTACTTTTCTTCTATTTTTTGCTGCATTTTATCCTTAATTGTTTTAAAAAATAATCTATTAACTTTTCTAATGCACACTTGAATTTTTTTTTTTTNCTTGATTTTTTTTTTTTTTTTTTTATGTGGGTTTCCAGCCGTCTTCGACATCCTAATGGTACTTTCTGTTCTATTTATGCATTCCATATTTCATTGCAATATGATTGCTACATAATATGGTCATATAGTATAAATAACTATACTGATGCAAATTTCCCTTACTCTCTACTGATGTGGAATTTACCATGCTGTTGTCTGCAGTGATTTTATTTCTAGGTGCATGCACAAAGCCTCCACGCTTATCAATGGTTACAGAGTACATGGAGATGGGATCCTTGTATTATTTGATTCATCTAAGTGGCCAGAAAAAGAAGCTTAGCTGGAGAAGAAGATTAAAAATGCTGCGTGATATATGCAGGTCTGTTCACTCTCTCTATCCATAACTTAAGAAAACTTTTCCTCTTTTACACATTTGTTCCAAAGATTATGTGGTGTTCCAAGAAATTAATCTTTACTCGTAAAATCCAGTTGATATCACACTTCCATTGGACATGAATTTGGTTGTTTTTGCTTTTCATCCTTGAGTTCCTTTTTACTACATGCAAGATTTCTTTCTGTATATTTTCTTTTAAGATTGCAGTAGCACCAAGCTTTCTAAATATTGTGATCAACCTGTACCCAAGGATCTTGCAGGATTGTGGACATCTTGTCCACTATATTAGTATATTTTACTATGCACTTCTTGATTTTCTCTTAATGAAAGTCTGTTTCTCATAAAAAAAAATTAATAATAATAATGACACCACCCATGCTACACTCAAAAGTGTTGTTTAGGCAAGAAATGCACACTTACAAGTTAGAATTAGTACCATTTTATAGTTATTATATACATTATATGTATAATGAGTAGGGTTAAATATGTTTTTAGTCATTGTGTTTTACTCCAAAAGTCCGATTTTATAGTAAATTTGGTCTTTGTGGTTTCAAAATTTCGATTTTGATCCTTGGGTTTTAGTCCGTTAGCAATTTTGGTTATTCAATGATCATTTGCAAAGTTATATGTATATATGTTAAGTTCAAAGTGACATGTATAAAAGTTCAAGGACCAGTGCTAACGGACATTAACCCAAAGACTAAAATCGGAAATTTGAAACCATGAAAACCAAATTTGTTTTTAGATTAAAACTTGAGGACCAAAATCAGATTTTTGAAATCACGATAACCAAATTTGTTTTTGGAGTAAAACACAGAGACTAGAAACATATTTAACCCTAATGAGTATACTGAAATTGGAGATGAGACAATGAGATGGACGAGCAGTTCAAGAAGAGAGAGTGGATTATGATTGAATGAATTTTTAGGATCTTGTGGGTATTAATAACAGGTGGCAAGACTTGAGTTTTGGTCTGCTGTATTGTGACGTGCCATGAAACCTAGATGTTAATGCATGATTGTGGCTCAGGTTGGTGCAGTATATCTATCCGAAAGAGGGATCATGATTGGGGAAAAAAGCTTTACATAAATGGATAGAAGGGATTAGAAATGTGATTCATGTGGCCAACCTAAATTGTTGGGATTGGGCTTTAATTGAATTGATTTTTGATCTATAAATATGGAATTAAAAAACAACTAACTTTTGTGAATATGTGACTGTAAAAAAAAAAAAAAAAATGGTTGGTCTTTAAAGGTCCCACTACAACTGCTTGCGTCACTTAATATGAAGCTGAGAAAGACTGGGAACCTTTTAGGGTTCAGCTTGATTTAGTACTAAGCTTAGGTATTTGTTGTAGAAGGTGGGGATTTGATGGCCACTTCAATTGTACAAGGATCAATCCGAACTGTCTCCATATTTTTTGTTTTGTTCTCATTTTGTGTTTTTTTTTTTAAGGTCTGGAATTATTTTCATTTTCTAAATGTGTCATCTTTTGTCATCTTTATTTGCATGCAACTTCTTAGGAGACGACAAAAATGGAAGATTCTGTAAGCTAAAGTAGCATTCAAGGCTGTCATATGATGAACTCCATTGACATATTTTAAACCATGATTAGAATTTGCCATTTCGTGAGATTCCATATAACTAAGTGTTTATATTATCAATATCCAAATGCCACTTGTCATATAACTAAGTAGTTTTTGCTGACAATCTTTTGTTGGCAACTGAAGGGGGTTGATGTGCATACACCGGATGAAGATAGCTCATCGAGACCTCAAAAGTGCAAATTGTCTAGTGAATAAGCATTGGACTGTCAAGATATGTGATTTTGGGCTCTCAAGAATATTGGCTGAGTCACAAATGGACTCCTCGTCAGCAGGAACTCCAGAGTGGATGGCACCTGAACTTATTCGAAACGAACCCTTCACCGAAAAATGTGATATTTTTAGCCTTGGGGTCATAATGTGGGAGCTCTGCACTCTAAGTAGACCATGGGAAGGCGTACCACCAGAGAGGGTATGCGTGATATTTTTTAGAATTTTCAATCTAGAAGTATTTGCATTTCAAGAAATCTAGAAGTGTGATTTCGAGTTGAACTTTTTGCTTTCTTTCTATTCAGGTAGTTTATGCTGTTGCGAATGAGGGTTCCCGATTGGAGATTCCTGAAGGTCCAATAGGCAGGCTTATTTCAGGTGTGCAATTTGCTTAAAGCTTTGATGGCAATGTCAAGAACTATCTAACCCTTAACGCTTTGATTGAGCTTTTCCCAAACTGAAACTTTTGCTTTCTGTGTTGGATTTGCAGATTGTTGGACAGAACCACATTTACGACCAAGCTGTGAGGAGATACTCACCCGCCTGTTAGACTGCGAATACTCGCTTTGCTGATACAATCTTGTTTGTTTGTTTGTGTATAGAAAACATGGTAGAGGTGTTACATTGTATTCTCTCGGCTTTAAGTTGTATTCTGTTGTCAATTTCTCCCAAATCATTGTCAAATCATGAACTTGATTTTTTTTGTCCTTTTTAGTTTGGCATCCTCCAATGTTGCTACTCACCTTTTTTGTGCAATCAAAACAATTTAGTTTTGTTTAACAAGCTTGAATTGGATTTCATTCTTGTTGCTATTGGGAACCACACATGCATTCATAGAAAAGAGAGAAAAACGATGAGAAAATTCCATTTGATGGGAAATGGAAGTGATGAAATGATTGGAAAGTAGAACAGAGCATGAACAAGATGTTCAGAACTCTTGCATTCTTCTCCTCGTTTCACAATCTGAATGACTTAGATCCACAAAACTATCTTATTTTTTTACTAGTTGAAGTAAGCCAAAATCCACCCTCATTTCTGGTTTCATATTTAATCCTGGATCGGGCGTCCGTTAAGTGCATCTTCAAAACGACAGCACGAATCCACCCTCATCTCAGTACTCATTTCGTTTTCGGGTGCTGGATAGTAATCCTCTCTCAGCTGCACATCCCTCAGGTTGAGGTTGAGGTTTGGGTTTGGGTTTCTCACAAGGAACATCATGAAATGTTCGTGAGCCGTCCCATGGATGAAAAGCTTCCGCAATGTGACGCATTCCGCTAGCAACCCAGCTCCCGGAAGCGTGAGACTCCTCTGGTTTACGTCCCTGTCTTGCGGCGGCCAATAATCCAGTTCGCTGAGGCTCAAGTTTTCAATCCCAGTCAAGAAGAACCTCTCCCAAAGGCTCAGGTCCATCTGTCCCGGCGGGGCAGTGAGCGCATAACCCACTGTATCACCGCAATCCAACTGCAACTTCGACAGCCGGGGATAGCCGGCGAGGCAATTCAACCCAAATTCCCGCTGCGTGGGTCTGTGCCTTTCCCTGCAATCCCCTTCGACCCTGATCCGAATCTCCTCCAAATTGGGACAATCATCCAAACCCACCTGTGGCAATGGACTCAGCAGCTCACCAACCCCAATCCAGAGCGAAAGGTACTGCAGCCTATCCCAGCCCTCGCCATACCAATACCCATTGCCATTGCCATTGCCATTGCCATTGCCATTGCCATTGCTAATGCCATGGACATAACTATTGTTGCGTGGCATATACAAACAGTCCCCATCTGACTCGTACTTGCACTTCTTGCTGCTTCTCTGCTCATCATACTCAACACTCTGATTCAAGTCCATGTGATCACCACCATGACCACTCCACACACCAACACCGTCATCACTATTCACTTGATTGAGATCAAAGGCATACGAATTGTCATCTTCCCAGACGCAATCAATGTGGAGGCGTCGAATCCGACCACGAATCGGTTCCAAAGCTCGCAGCGACGCAGCAGCATCGAGGTTCTTGCAGCAAGAGATGCTGACATCAACCAAAGTCTTGTGCAGCAAACAAACCATCGTCCTCAACCCCTTCTCTGTAATCCTCTTGCACCCCTGAACCTCAAACTTGGCCAGCTTACAACACCCCCTGCCAATCTCTATCAACCCCATATCCGTCAAATCCGCGGAGTTTTTTATCGACAGCGACTCCAGCCCCTGACACAACGCAATGCCGTCAAGCTCGGATCCAATCGCCGAGCACACCCCGTGGAACTGCCCGAGCTTGAGCGCTCTCAACCTCGGGCACTTGGAACCAAGCACTTCCAAAGCCAACCCACTGTCCCTCACGTTCTTGCACACATCCAGCACCAGCTCCTCCAACAACGGAAGCCCCGAGAAGAAATCCACCAACCCCGCCCGCCCAAATCCCGCATCTTCAGATGTCAAACCGTCCTCGTCTGGATCGCCATGCACGTTCGCCAACGACGCCGTGTCGATGAGGTGGACCACCCGCAGCTCCGGACAATTGGTGGAGAGTGATATGAGCGCCTCCTCACCGACGAACCCCAAGTATCGGGGATCAAACATACACGCCACGAAGAGCTGCTGCAGCCTCGGACACGCCGTGGCGATGGCCCGGATCTCGCTGGCCTTGAACCCCTCCGTAAACGACGTCGTTAGGAGGTTGAGCTTGGTCAGAGATTGGGCCACGCTGGGATGTTTTTCGAGAACCGGAGGGAGCTCCTCGGTCCAGTAGTAGAATTCCGATAGGTCCAGTTCGGAGAGCGATTGGCATTGCGCGAACAGAGGATAGAAGTCGGCGCCGGGATCCGACAGCGGCCGTTGATGCCAGCGGACCAGCTTGACGCGGCGCAATCCTGGCCATAGATTGGAGACGATCTCGATGGTCAAGAAGGATCTGGAGTAGACGGTGAGGGAGGTGACGGATGGAAAGGCGACACGTAGGCGGTGCGCGAGGAGGTGGGGGTCGGCGGCGGAGGAGGAGGAGGAGAAGGAGGCGGAGCGAGAGAGCAGCGCGTGGCCCCACGGGGAGAGGAGGGAGAGGTCGAGGTGGCGGACGGAGGAGAAGCAGGTGGGGACGCGGTGGAGGTCGCGCGCGTTGCCGCGGAGAGTGAGGGAAAGGCGAGTGGAGCGCTCGCGGGCGCGGAATTTGCGAGAGACGAGGGCGAGTGAGTTCCGGGCTCGGGTGTCCGAAACCAAGCTGGTGATGACGGAGAGTATTGCTTCAGGGAGGTCGTTGATTGATGTGGTTGTGGTGGTGGTGCTCATGGTGGCGGTTTAAACGCGCTCGGTGAGGCCGTGCCGGTGACTCTCGCGCTCTTGGTAAGTCATTTGCTTCATATATTTATTTATAATGTTTTGGTCGTGTAGAGTAGTAATAGAGGGAGATGAGATTGAGGAGGGAGGGACACCCAGAGACCCATATGGAGGTGGTGGTGGTGGTTTTTGTCGTGTTGTGGTTGAGGCCACGTGAATATGATATCACGGTGTATCTAATCTTTGATGGGTAAGCTGGATAGAGCTTGAGTAGGTATCGAGTGTGGGTCGAGCACTCGAGCTCAGTGTGAGTGTGTGCGAGTGTACACGACGCTCTGGGAAGCGCGTGTAGGGACGAGTACACGTAGCTGCTAGCAGTAAAAGTCGTTGTCTTGAGAGTTTTGTGTTTGGATATGGGCCACGTGGATGCATATGGAACCATCTATGATTCTCTCGTCTCGCATCTGTTTTCAGTGAATTCAATTCAATTCAACACAAACCATCATCATCATATCTCACATAAAAATCTTTTAACTTTCTCCTGCCAAAAAACCAAAATCCCTCCATTTTTATCTTTTTGGATGTCCTCCTATATTTTGGGTACAAAAATACCTGAATTAGGGACTGTTTGACATTACTTCTTAGAAACGCTTTTATCTATTAGTGCTTTTACTAGAAGAGGTTCCACAAAAAAACACATACAAATTTTTATAAAAATTTTATGCAAAAGCACTTGAAGTGTTTCTTAATAAAAACACTTGTTAGGTGCTTCTTAAAAAACCCCTTAAAAGTACTTTTATAACTCAAAAGTACTTATATATATTTTTGCCAAACGCTGCCTTTTACTAATCTGAAAGCACTTTTGGCAATTCTAAAAGTACTGACAAACAAGTCTTTATATTCCCACCCTTTTTTTTTTGGTTCAAAATTCTTACCTACTCATTTCATGCAACCATTTAATTAGGATTGGGAATGGATTGGTTTTATTGGCCATTATCGGCCAATCGACTCATTATCGATCGGCCGATAATTTAATCAACACCCGATCTACCAAATCGGGTTGATAATACCAACCGACTAATCATATTTCGTTCGGATGTTAGTTTTGGAATTGATCAATTATCGACTTTATCGGCCTATTTGTAACACATAATTTGTCTGCCTTATCAACAACCTATTTGCATCCGACCCACAATGGATGAATTAGTTGTTAGTTATAAGATATGGTAAAGTCGGCTGGTCGGGTCGGATAGAATTTTTGACTATTATCGATTCGACCCAACCCAACTTATTTTCACCTTTACATCTTTACTATTATAATGCCAAGAAGGAGCTTTGGTATTATAAGCTTCACCAAAAATAAGATTGTCTAAATTACCTTTCTTTCAACAAACAGTCAAATATTATATATAAGGACATAGATGTAAAGCACAACTATTTAAATAAAATTTAATTATTTTAAAAAAAATACTCCATTACCTTAAAAGTAGAAAAGAGGTGAAAAATTATAAAACTTGAAATAAAATAAAAAAATTAAAAAAAAATCAATGAACACGTGCGGAGCACGTGCCAAAGGCTAATTTAACATAATTAAAGGATTGTCTTTCCTTTACAATGATTTTTTGAAAAAACTCTAGAATTAAAATTATCAAATCACAGTTAAACTTTGACCAAATTAGAGACTTAAATCTAATTTGACAAAAAAAAAATTTAGATTCAATAGTTATTTGATATGATATCATAGTTCTGTTTCAAGAGTCTTGGATTCAAGTCCATCTCTTACTCATCACTTATTCTGCAAACGTATAAAAATAAGTGCACCTATAATTTCTACATTTGTCTGTTTGCCTCAATCAAAAATCTTTTGAGATTGGATAGTTGTTTCACAAAAGTATGTGACATTTGATTATAGATTGTTGAACCACAAATTTAGAAATAAGCCCATGTGGTGGTTGGTTCTCGTAACTACTGGAAACTGAGGACGTCATTATTTCTCTTTCTTTTTTTGGGCATAGAATTTGGATAGACCAGAGGAAGAGGACGTCACGTTACTCATTGTTAGATGAGTCACAAGTCCTATTACTTCTTTTAGTGTGTTGAATATATGCGGCCTTTTGTAATTGTGCATGGACTTTTGTAGAATTGTTGGGACAAAAACAAAAGAGAGAAAATCTTATCCATTCTTCTTTTGGTAAGTAATAATTTTTCCCCAACTTTATTCTTGTAAATTACTTCAATTTTTATTATTGATTTTGGGCTTATTTACAAGTTATCTACTAAATTTTACACGATTTTACACTTTACTACTTAAACAAAAATTGTAACAATTTCACTTCTTATTTTTTTTGCAATGTACTGCCTCCATTCAATTTTGTTACTATTTTTGTCATAAATAGGCTTTTTTACATTTTACCCACCTTAATTTTGAACCATTTTTCACTTCACCACTACAAAAAATTTGAGTGCCTTAATTTTAATGTATTGACAAGTTAAAAACTTAACCAAAATCACTCTAACACAAAAAGTTAACTTGCAGGTTACCTTTTAGAAGGCCCAAAAAAACTGAAACTAATACAAGCACAACCCACCCAAAATAAAAATTGAAATTAACATGAGTACAACCTACTCAAAATTAAAAATTGAAAGTAACACAAGCTGAACGCACCCAAAATAGCTTCAGCAACAGAACTGAAACTATATTTAAAAACTACGAACTAAAACTACAACCTACCCAAAACAGTTTCACCTTGCAAACTGAAAATGGGTCAGAAAATTGAGACTGCGACGACATACATATTTTCACTATACTTTAGACAAATATAAGTTATATATACCAAAGAAACTAAGAAAATTCAAAACAAAACAAAAAAAACAAATTGAAATTAAAATAAATAAACTAAGTGACCTAGAGATTATAAATATTATTTATTGTTACATTTTAACAATATGTGTACTTGAGATTAAGTAAGATGCTGGTCATGCATCCTAAGCTAATTTATTTATAAAAATAATAATAAAAAGACTCAATTTGGTACATTTTAGTCTTTTCATGTTTATTTTCTATTATTAGAACAAAAAAATAAAAACCTTTTTTGATGGTAAAAAGTATATTGAAGTATATATATTTAAGGAAAAAAGAATGAGATAGGAGTTTTAAAAAAAAAATTATATGAAGGTAAAAAAAGTACAAAAGTGAAAAATATTTTTGTTTACAAAATAGGAAGTGCACAAGCACCCAAATTAATGGTATATTTTACATAGAAATATTTTTAAAATGAATTTTATTATCTTAATTGTATTAAAGGACAAAATGGGAAGATTGGGGAAGACATTTAAGATTTTACAAACAATGTGACAGTAGGTGTCACATTGTCACATTTGTGTAAGTTTGCGTGGTAAATTGACTAAAAACAAAATTTGGGTGGTAAATCCACACACCCCTAATTTGAACGAGACAAATAAATTGTCTTTTTAATTTTTTTAATTTGAACGAGACAAATAAAATTATAGCAGATGTTGAAATACGATCTCTCATGTGAGAGTTTCATGATCAAATAAATAGAAGCGTCAATTTTCTGATGTAGTGGTCCAGTTTTAAGTTGAATGATTGTTGAGCAACAAATCAGTAGGACCCACTATTAAATTTGATCTAGTCCTGTCCAGTTTTAAGTTGTCCTTCTTTGTGATCAATGAACCAATGTAAGTGGCAAAAAGAAAAAAGAAAAAAGAAAAGAACCAATGTAAGCTCACTTTGATCCGAATTAATATGGTCCCATTTAACAGATTCTTTAAATGAGTTTGACTGCTTTACTTCAATAAACCCTTTAATTGAATTCTTCAAAATAGAAATTCATGATCAATTAGTCAAATTTGAAGAGTGAATTACGCTTTTCAAATCAATTTATTATTAAGGACCTGTTTAACAATACTTTTATAATTGTCAAAAACGCTTTTAAATTATTAAAAGTGATTTTTATAACGTTTGACAGAAATATAGATATATATATATATATAGATATATAAGTGTTTTTAAATTATAAAAGTACTTTTAAAAAGTTTTTTGAGAAGCACCTGACAAGTTATATAGATATATAAGTGCTTTTAGATTATAAAAGTGTTTTTAAAAAGTTTTTTGAGAAGCACCTGACAAGTGCTTTCATCAAGAAGCATTTCAAACTCTTTTGGAAAGCACTTCAAATTTTTTTGCATAAACCACTTAGAATTTAAAAAAGAGATAAAAGTAAAAAAATATTAAAGTCCATTAAATTTGAAGAGTCTAATAAAAGTTAATCATTTTAACTCTTCAAATTTCTATATAGGTCAGCAAAGTAGAATTTGAAGAGTCTCTTGGAGATGTTCTAACATGGGTGTACATCCAAATTTAATTCAGTATGAATATTGTTCTCAATTTAAACACTTAGGTTCAACACATGGTAGAAATAAGCCAAATAAAGTGGTTCAATTGTGTAGTTATATTTTAAACAGTCTTAGTGTTATTAGTAGTGAATCACCTAACTTATATATTATCGTTTAAAATCGATTAAAACATTGTAAGACGATGAATGTTTGTATACCAGTAGAAGTTCTCCAACACTAAAAAAGAGCTTATGAACGCTCAACAAAAAAGTAGGACTATTATTTCTCTTTAATTGATATTTGCCAATAAAATTAGTTTAAGTTGCATAAGTCAATTCTCAAGAAATGGTTTAAGTTTTTGTTACCATAAAAATTAAGAATTTGTTCGAAAAGTGACATATCTTTGATGGCATATTTTGTGCGTTTATGAGCAATTCTATTTATTGCAATTAAAGTAGCAGTGGGATTCAAACTTAACAAGCATGGCATGAATGAGGAGTGGGTACATGGTATCTACGTCACTGTACGTTTTGAAGGTGAAAGCTGCAACGTGCATCACTCATTTCTGAATCATCATCAACTCTTAATTTTACTATTCATTCTTCTAATTTTGGTCAAGTTTTATTTTCGTTTCTAGACTTTTAGTTGTTTTGATTTTTGTCGTATACTTTACAACCATTGTAATTTAAGAATATATTAGTAGTTTTGTCTATTAAATTGTTATATATATTCTTAAATTATTAACTGTTTGTAAACTAAAACATTACAATAAAATAAAAATTAATGAACGAACATATTAACATATTCTTGAATTGTAACAATTTGTAAAGTACTCGATCAAAAAAAATATATCTATAAATATATGAACGAATGTAAAACATTGTCCAAATTATAGGGACAACAAGTGAAATTTGCTCATAACCAAGACTTGGATAATGGAACCTATTGACTATTTATTATTTTTCTACTTGCTACATCTGTGTCTTTATTTATCATAATGGAAAGTTGGTTCTGCTGTCGTTCAAGTTTTATTAAAATTTGAACGGTCTAAAATATCATTACTAACAAAAATAATCACAAAAAATACACATATCTAGGATTAAATGGGAGTGCTATTATTTGCACACCCGTTTCCTTCTAACTACACATCTATTTTTCATTACACACTTTTTTTTTTTTTAATAATTTCTCAACACATCCTAATATTTCTTAAAAACTCACATTACATTAAAATAAAATAAAAACTACTAATAGAGCCCACCCGTCTGCATCCTCCCACCGATCGCAGAACACCGCCGTCTCCATCATCGGCACGGCGAGGCGTCTCCTCCTTCTCTCTCTTTTTCTCTTTCTCTTCCTCTTTTTCTTTCTCTTTCGTCACATTGGGTGATAAAAGATTCTGAAGCTTTAGATTAGATTATATACTAGATTATATATGTTATGTCGATCATTAATTATTATATCGATCATTAACTATGTGTGGAATCACTCATTACTTTATGAAATTGACTAGTTAAGTGGATTTATGCTCTAAGAGATAAAGATTTGTGGGACACTATGTTTATGCGGATTGGATTGTGTTCTTTTACTTTGAGCAATATCATTTATAAAATATTATTTTTCATAAAGGATAACATTATATACATCGACGTAGGATTACAAATTCACTTAAATTCTTTATTAATTTACTATACACACAGACTTTTGTGATCTTAGATTCTTTATAGATTTTCTAATATAGTTATTTTAGGGTCAGAAACGGTTGTCTATATCACATATACTCAAAAGTCAAAACTATCCCTACAACCAGCAAAAATTATAACCATGTTTGGATGGAGAACTTCAAAATTCCACACAACTTTAAATTGATGAGATTTAAAATATGAAGGAATTTAAAGTGATGAGAATTGAAAACTAACTTATTTGGTTACCATAATTGGTTGACAAAGACTTAATTGTGGAATTTGAAGGCTTTTTTTTGGTTTTAAAAAGGTTAGATTTCACCTTCTAACATTGTTTTAAACATGTATGCACACAAAATTCCAATTAAAATTGAAAAAATCAAGTACCAAAAATTTCTCACCAACATATTGATCAAAAAGCAAGTAAAGAAAAGCTTCAAAATAGAATTCATATTGGTGAAGAGAGAGAGAAAGAGGGAGGGGGCGAGAAGGAGAGGGAAGCAAGGAGAGAGATAGAGAGGCAAAGGAGAGAGAGACAGAGGAATCTCTCTTTCAGACACAATTTCTAAAAATTACATGTTTAGGCATTATTGGAATGAGAATTTTTTATGTGTAATCGATATAATCAATTTAACATGTAAGAGTATTGGATGACATATTTATCTTTATAGGGTATAATATTAATAACATTTACTTGATGACACATATTATAGTTATACCATGTAGTAAAGAAAAGCTTCAAAATAGAATTCATATTGGCGAAGAGAGACAGAGAGAGAGAGAGGGAGGGGGGCGAGAAGGAGAGGGAAGCAAGGAGAGAGAGACAGAGGAATCTCTCTTTCACTCTGACACAATTTCTAAAAATTACATGTTTAGGCATTATTGGAATGAGAATTTTTTATGTGTAATCGATATATCGCCATTTAGTATAATCAATTTAACATGTAAGAGTATTATTGGATGACATATTTATCTTTATAGGGTATAATATTAATAATATTTACTTGATGACACATATTATAGTTATACCATGTGACGATATATTAGTTGCACAAAAAAATATGTGCATTTGAACATAAAATTTGAACTCCTTAAAATTTTGCTTTAAAATCTTTTATAAGTGACGGTATTATATTTCTAATTTGCCAAACAAGGTAATTACTAAACTTAGATTCTCAAAATCTCTTATATTCCTAAATTCTAGCTAAAAATTTCTCATGCAAACACACCTTTAGTCAAATTCCAATATATTTGTCAAAAAGAGAGAGAGAGAGAGAGAGCAGACACAAGTCACATAATGAAGGAAATGGGTCGTTGGGCGGTGTTGCCGCAGCTTTGTGACCATCCATGTGGCATATATCTATAAGAGTTGGTGAGCGCATTAGAGGAAGAACTAGGAAAGCAGATTTTTTATCTGATTTTTGGTACCCGTTCTATATTAGGCAAAATCTTAGCCATTAACCATCATTTCTCTATTCAATTTTTCTTTCTTTACTTATGGTTTAATGGTGAAGATCATGTCAGGTACTAAACAGATACCGAAAACTCATAAGAAATATGCTCTTGAAGAACTAGTGTTATAAATTATAAGGTAGACAATTTTGTGGACCTGGATTAATGCTAATATGCATAATGCATATTTTTCTTTCTTTTTTTTGGCCAAAAAATATGAATTTCATTAAACCTAAGGAACAATCTATATACAAACTAACAATGAAACAAATCAAAACAAAGAAGGAGCAAAACCAAAAACGCAAACTAAAACAAAATAAAACTAGATACAGTAGACAAGCAAAGACACTGCTCGTTAATCATCTGGGAGGCCATCAGAGAGAAGCACCCCTTGAATTTCATAATGCATTTTATTCTTTTAATTATGTGAATTTGTGTTAATCTTAACTTTTTGATTTTAACTGTAAATTTTAAGTTCAAGAATAATGGTAGATTCGTATACTGTTTGGTGTGAGCGAGATTGTTTTCATGATCTTAAATTTATAATAAAATTTTAAAATTGAAATAAGTAAAAACAAATAACAGTAAAAAATTAATTTTGAGATGTAAAACCAGAGATGATGTATATCTCTTACATTTTTATTTTTTATTTTAGATCTAAAAGACAAAAGGGAAGATATTTTGTTAGTTAAGAAAGCTTCTAACCTTATCTCATAGAGGGTAAGATTCTCTCTGGATTAGGTTTGGTTAGTAATGTTTGGGGCCCATGAATGACTGCCCGTTTTGGATTTTTGAATGGATATGTGAATGAATGAAACTTTGGAAAAACAAATACTTGCATATAATGACAAGTCGGCAATTAGATAGAATCTCATGTGTTTGCATCAGCAGGCTGGTGCCTCAGGCATCTATATATGTACATCTTCTGTGACTCTTCAAGACATACACTCCACCATTGGGCTTTTTCTTGGGCCTAGCCCTTAACACACCACCCTATTGGCCCATGGAAGTGTGTTGTTGGGCCATGGTGCTCAACCTTTATCAGGCTTCTCTGAATGAATCTAAAACATGGGTTAGGCCCAAGACCCAACATGTGATCAATTTCTGGCTTCTGCTAACCCAGCGTCGAACAAAACTGAGTGGCTGCAAACGTTTAGGACAATACTTGATAGGACTTCCTCGGTTCTTACTGTTAAAAATTATTATTTGCTGCGCTGGTTTAAGATTAAAACTGTTTATTTTTAAATTATTTATGTAAAAAATTAACCTAATCAAATTATATAATTATATTAATAAATAATTTATATTTAAAGAATAATTTTTTAACCAAACTGTATATTTATTTGGTTTTCTCTTAGATTTCATGCATAAACTTTCTGTTTTGATTTTTGACAGGGATATATTTAACAAAACAAAAGAAAACGCGTTGGGTCACTGTCTACCAGAAAATGACATGGACTAAAAATAATTGATCGAGATAATGAGATTATTTGAGTTCTTTCTTTCTACCACCAAATGTAGAAATAGTCGGCACAGCACCACGTGACGAGATCTCCTTCCTTCTCCTCACCTTCACGCCATTTAAACCCTACTCCACCTCTCTCTGCCTGTCTGTGTCTCTCTTCCTAAGATTTGATCTAGATCGCTTTCAGGTACGGTACGAAACCTACAAGTTTTTTTTGTCAAATTAAATTGCATTCCAATGCTTTTTTTGCTTTGCATTTCCTGAAGTTCAGTGATAGATCTTAAGCAAATCGAAGCTCTGTTAGATCTAGATTTTGAAAGAAATGTGGAATTAGATATATATCATTTGCTCACTTTTCATATTCCTCTATTGGGTTATAATTTTTAGCTCATTTCTCGTTTTCTGTATTGTTCAATGTTTTATTGGCATAGATGAAATTTATTCATCTAATAATTTATTTTCAAGTAGACAATATAGATGACTATTGATAATCACTAATTTTCTATAAATTTTAAGGAAATTTAGTTGAATTTTAACGTTAAATGACATCTATACATACCCATGTTTTGTAATCGTTAGCCTTAGCTTCGATGAACTGTCTTCCAAGGAAAACAATGGACCAACTTGAGAAATGAATTGAATGTGATATATCACATGTAAATGTTTAGAGCATTGCTACTAATGAGTTTGTAAGGTTATACCCATGTTTAGAGCATTGTTTTTAATTTTTTGAAAAATGGGTTTGTCTTGTGCGAGTTTTAATGTTTGTATTTGATTCTATTTTCTTATGTTTGAATGTGTTTTGGCAAAGTGTGGGTTCATATGTGATGCATTGTGAATTCAACTTATTGGGTACTTGTTCTTGACCTACAAAGAACTAGTGTCTTATTGCAAACTGCTATTTGATAGTAACCAGGTTTGAGGACATTATTTTTGGAAATGGAGGACGGCAAAGAGCAACGAGTGGATGGGGAGTCTGAGAATTCATCCCAACCGGAGGTTGTGTTCGTAGTTTGGTTCCTCTATATGCTTAATGCTTGTTTTCGTCTAGAGCCTTATCTACTGTTGGAGAATTACTTACTGAAAATTGTTTGTACCAAAGTCGTTTAAATTATTACTGTTGAGGTGTGACTCAAGTTTATGCTTTTCTTAGGAGGAAGCTCTAAAGAAAAAATATGGTGGCATCATTCCAAAAAAACCGCCACTAATTTCTAAGGTATTTTGGATTTGATATTGCTCAAATCTTATGTTTGTGGTTGTTTGAATTATATGCTAGTTTGTATTGGTTTTGGTCTAAGACACTGAATTTGATCTTAGGACCATGAACGCGCTTACTTCGATTCTGCTGATTGGGCACTTGGAAAGGTACTTTTCCAACACTGTAGATGAACCTGTTAATTACAACAGTTGGAAATGTTCATTCAGCTGATTACTCGATATCGTTTGATGCTTTTTGCATGATAACAGCAAGGTGTTGAGAAGCCAAAAGGACCACTTGAAGCCCTTAGGCCAAAATTACAGGTATCATTCATAGATTCAGTTGTGGTTGCATCCACTTAGCTTGCTGATGTGGCTGTCCTTTATACTTTCTGTTTGGTGATTGTGTGGCCTTCTTAAACGAAGTTTTGTAGTTTTTTGAGAACTCCATATTTGAAAGTGAAAATTCTGTGATGTCAACTAATTGATTGCTACGAACTGATTATTTGAGGTAAAAAGCAGATGAATTTACTTGAGTAAATTATTGAACTCGTTTGGTTGAATATAACTGTTGTTCCAATGTCTTGAGTAGTCACACCAAGGCCTAACGTAGATTAAATCAGGCTTTTGGATGAGCAAAATAGGTGACAAACTTTTATTTTGGCTTGATGCCTGACCATGATGCTCTCCTTAAAATTTGTGTGAATCTCCACTGAATTGTATTGTTTTGAGTTTAATGCAACGGAAGTTGCCATTTTGTTTGAGAATCACTGCAAATATAGTGCATAACACAAGTCAAGTATGTTCTTAATGCCTTTTTGTTTTTTTGGTTTTTTTAAATCAGTGAGATGTTAGAGTTGAAACAAGCACTTTATGGATCGAGAAAACAAAATATTAAGTAGCTCTAACCTGCCAGGAATTAAAACCACTCAGGCTAAAGAAATCATATTATTCAATTAATGAGATGCTTTTTTATTTTTTATGTTTTTTATTAATCAGTGAGATGTTGGAGTTGAAACAAGCACTTTATGGATCAAGAAAAAAAATATTAAGTAGCTATAACCAAGGAGTGTAATTTCGATTTCGTTAGAAATTTCGATGGAAATATCGATGGAAATTTTGACGGAAATTTTGACCGAATTTTGATTTCGCTAGAGTTTAGACAAAAATGATGGAAATTATTATCAAACGACGGAAATTTTGAATGAAACTTTACGATATGCTTATTTAACATATAATCTACTACATTTATAAAAAATATTAAAGGAATCAAACTATATTGTAGGTTTCGTGTAATATAAGATATGTAATATAAGATAAATCTAATGCGCACAGGAAGTAAATAGTGTTAAATAACAATGGTTCACTAATTGAATATATATTTTTATGGATTCTTATAAGTTATACCTTATTTCAATTTAAGCTAATAATTGTTTTGTTAAAACATACAATAGAGTTTAGAATTTAGAATCTGTGATATACGCTATGGAGTTTAAAATTTAATATATACTAACTATGAATTATATTATTAAGGTATAAGATATAACCATATAGGATACAAGGTGTAGGATTAAAAATTTAGGGTATGACCGTATGAGGTTTAAAATATGGTATAAATATAATATTA
>QANT01003409.1:0-10054 GCA_003254885.1 Purshia tridentata | reverse complement strand
GATTGGGTGATATAAACGACATACGAAACGACATTTTTTTTTCTTTTTATAACATAAACAATTACTCGAAAGAACCACCCCAAGATAAGATTAATTTGACCAACTTTTAGAATTTGAATATATTTATATATAGGAAAGTTGTATTACAGGATTTTACATTTAACACTAAATGTAAGATATTTCATGTGACCCACTAATATATAATTTTTTAACAATTCGAACTATTTATTTTTTAAATCTTTATTCATAAATTATTTTTACAAAAAATTAGTCAAATCATAAATTATTTGTTTATTTAACTTTGATCAAACAAATGGACGGTTTTATCGAAAATTTTGATTCGTCTATTTATTTGATCAAAGTTAAATAGGTAGTTAATTTTTTTATTTGGCTCATTTTTTGTAAATATGATATATAAATAAAAATATAAAAAATAGACAGTTTGAATTGGTGAAAAACTATTCATTAGAAATCCAAGAGTTCTCGCATTGTCTTTAGAATTTAGTATTATCTATAGTGCTCAAAAACGCATTATAACTTTTAAATTTCAAATGAGCCTTGGCATTTAAAAGTTAAGCATAGTCAAAATAATGAGAGGATCTAGGTCTCCACATTTCACCATGTATGTGCTAGCTAATTAATTAAAAAAGGGGCAATATTACTGCTTGGGGGAAATTTTAAGTATGTATATCCTTTTATTAAGAAAAAGTAAAAATATCTTCTTTGGACCTATAATTCAATTATTAGAACTGTTCATATTTTAAAATATCAACTATCACACTTGCAAAAGATCAATCAAATCAAAAATTGTTTAGTCAGTTTATTACAACCAACATCGATTATTTTATTTGATGGACTGTATTTGTCTGTTTAGTTTAAATAACCAAATAGTTATCGATTTGGCTGATTTTTTAAATAAATAACCCTTGAGAAGGAAACTAAAAATGAACGACTTTGATAAGCAAACTGCATTTCCTGAGAAATTTTGTTTTTTACTTGAATGTACCAATATCTATTGCTTGTGAAACTTAAAAAAATATGGTGGAAAACCAATATCTCCGGCCATTAATGCGTTGTCTGGGGGATGTTTAATTAAGACTGCTAGCTAGCTCTTGTTTGGTGGTCCATGAAGATTTTGACTAGAACGTATTGAACATTTAACAAGGAGAGTGCTGTAGTGGTCCATGGAAATGGGAAGTGCTAGCTTGACGTGCGTGGTAGATAAATGTATGTATCACGTACACTTGGCAATAAACTTTACTGATGTATATATAAAGTTCGATGATATCTACTCTAAAAAATGCGTACCAAATTTTACATACATAATTCTCAAGGTAATATATATCTGCTTTGTTGTTGAAAAGAAATGGAAAGATCAGGATATATGTATTGAAATTCGTTCCACCATTTGGTTTGATGATTGAAATCGAGTTAATTAATTTGGAATTATATATGAAATTTGTGGTGTTGGAGTGTAATTAAGCAGTACAAGGACAGTATGTGGGGCACCATATGATCTGGAAGATGGTGATCCTGTCACTGCTTTGCTCATTGTGCTCGTTTTCTATCCCCTCCCTCCAATTTGAAACTCTGTTTCTCATGGTATGAGGATGACAATAAGGTTTGAGAACACATTGGTAAATGTGATATTACATTTATAAAAGAGAAACTTACTTATCATGGGTGTAAATACTGGTGTATCTATCTCTCTTATCACGTGTTGCGTGATAATAGAAATAAAGACAATATGTGTACACGAGTCTAACCAGGAACAGAGCCAAGATTTAAAACTTAAGTGGGCTACATTTCAAACTCTTTCATGTAGCGATAAAAACTCGTGGGCCATGTGGGCATGTAGTCGGATATTCGATCAACCTAGTTTAATTACTTAGGTTGCACTAATTGGGTTGTATTCAACCTAATTATTTTTTTATTAATTAACTTAGTGTCTATGAGTTTCAAATTGAGGACTTGCTCTGACAAAGGGAGATTTGGTCCCATACATCAGACCAAATGATCATTGGCTTATTCAAACCTAATTTAATCACTTATGTTTCACGAATTAGGTAGTATTAATAAAAAAAATGAATGAGCAATTAAAAATTAGAGATTAAATTAAACCCTAAAAGCTAGAAGGTAAAAACTAAAATATTATAGTAAAAGGAGAACAAATATAAAATTGACACTACAAAGAAATAAAGAGTAACTTCTAGATTCATACCTGTACGTGTTGGTATGAAGAAGTAAAATAATTCAACCAAACAACTGAAGAGTGAAGAGAAGACTGAAAAGAGAGAGAGTAGTGGCATGAAAACTAAGAACGTCCACTTTAAAAACTGATTGGTCATTAAGCTTTTTTGTTTTTTAACCAACATAAATGGGTTGGATGGTGTTTGAGTGGGCTGCAGTTAAGGCTGGAGGTGGGCTAGAAGTCATTGTACTTGTAGGTCTGGGTTCGGAGGGAGATGACAGAGTTATGAGTTTGATTTGATTAAGATATAAAAAGTTATGCTTTAACCAGAATAGCAAATATACACCATTTTTATTGGCAATTCATTAATAAAGTCTTCTTCAGCACCACATATTAAAAGAGAAAGCAGGTAAAAAAGAGTTTAGAGAGAAACAAACACATGCATAAAGCATGATTAGCACGTGTAAAGTACTCCTTCATAGGACTATTCAATTTACATTATTAACATCTATATCCGGCTTTGACTTCTAGGCTTCCCCTTTTCTGTATCCAGTACTTATATATACAGCTTATACTTATACCCAATGCTGTCTATACACAGCTCTCAGAATCACATTAACTAAAGTCTTTGCTTGTGATTGATGCTTCTAGCACATTGTCCTGGAAAGATGATCATGGCACCATTTGTAAGGGCATATCTTCAGCCACAACTTTAATTTGCATTCCATACAACTTCAGAGCTTGGTTGTTGATACCTTTTCAGGATGTTGCACCAATAGCAAAGGATACCTTCAGCCATGAGAGGTGGCTGAATCAGTTATCGAATTTCAATAAAACGCGATGGGTATTCCAAGTCATTTTCTTCGTCCGAAGTGGCAAGGGAAATTCGAGGATCCTAGTGCACACATGAAAAGGAACAAACTCAACTGTTAATGTCAATAGGAATAAATAGCTTGCATATTGCTTATCACATGTAGAATAAAAACCAAGGCTTGCACAGCTCAATGATGTCAGCATTACACATGCCTAGAAAGTAGAAACTATGAGAAACTTCATGCTTTGTAAATATGATTTTCACTTGTCTAAGATAAATGGCTAGAACAATGTGAATTCAAGGAAAAAGATGGAGGGTGTCTTCTAACATGAAGGAATAAGATGGATTAGCTATAAGAGAAAACTTATCCCCGCTAATCTCACCATTTTTGTGAGGATATAACTGACCTGCTGATGCCGCCGACGTTGGATAGCAGTGAATGCTCTAACCATGATATAGATTGGAAAAAGAATCCCAATCGTTCTCAACATCAGTAACTGCAGTGTAATGAAAATATTTAAACGTTTCTTTTGCATTTTCCTGTACAGCATTTCATACTTATAAAAAAAAAAATTAACAAAAAAAATAAAAATAAAGGGCTAGCCAAACTCACTGTAAACAAAGTCAATGAGTACTCCCCAGCTCCACTAATTATTATTGGAAGAGTATGGCGCAAAACCAGAAGAACCAAAAACTGAAAATAAACGAATATGTCAATGACATGCTGAAAATATAATTAAGTGCAAAAGTCAACAAGACCAAATATTTCTTACTTACGAGACAGACTCGAGGCATTCAAATTATTTTTATTGTTGGCTAAAGTTAGTTTGAAAAGACTCTACCTTAGACAAAAGGGCCCTGGATAAGATGAAAATATGAACTGTTTGTGCAACAGCTGATCTGAGGTCAAATACGATCAACAATTTAACCACCATCCTCAGTTTGAAAAGGTTACATAAGCTCAAAAATCATCCGACTGTAACAAGATTCTATAGATTGCACTTTTTCCTACTTTTCCCCTCTTATTTCAGTTCTTTCTTTACAATTGTGGCAATTTTTGCTCCTTAAACTATTGCTTTTATTGCATATTTCACAAAGCTCCAGTTGATTTCAAAGAAAGTATTCACAGATTTACAACAATCAAAATATATATATACACACACACACACATATATATAAAATGCCAATATAGGTTGAGAGATACAGGAGACCTCAATGGCTTTCTTGAATGTTATAATCATCAGGAAAGATATTTTATGAGAGCAAAATTCTGTATCATTTTCCATTTTTTGCCCTTAATAGTCAAAGTGCACCTGAGAGAGAGAGAGATAGAGGGAGAGAGAGGGAGAGAGGTTACGATTATAGCAACTACACGGCAGCACACCAAGCTTCTCGAAGATGGAGCTGAATATTCATCATCAAAGTCGGGATTCATGTATTGGTGATCAGTGGTAACCATTGCTATAAGTCGAGGATTCTGCAGATCCCTTCTGGAAATCTCCCAACTCCCCCTAAAATGATAACACCAGATTGAGTATAAGTTTTTTGGTCCTCAATGATTTAATGAGAGAAGGTCTGATCCTTTTTTGAAATAAAATAGAAAACCTTGAGAATATGATGGGTAGAACGATACCGGAAGTTCATCGGAATACCACCATAATGAAATAGAGGAGGTGGTGCTGTATAATCTGGCTTGAATTGCTGCAATTTCACATTCAACTAGGAATAAGAAAATGACGCCAATTTGATAAGGTCATAAAGCATAACTAAAGTCAGAAACATGTTCAGTAAAGCAATGTCATACCTGGTGGCAAATCTCACATATTGTATCACCCTTCTCGTTGCACCACCTCTGAACACATTTGCGGTGAGCATACTGCAAAATGATGATGATTAAAAAAATAAAAAAATAAAAATGAAACTAGTTATAGGGTGAAAACAAATACAATAGTTGTTTCTGCTAAATCCCTCTCATATGTAATTGCACTTTAATGGGATGAATGAATAAACTACTAAACCTAAAGACACCTTCACATGATTCATCTGTATCATATTCATCGACTGATGTCACTACTATGAGTCCAAATCTGAGGTAGACTGGAGGAGTAACTTATGCTAAGGACTTGCTTCTTTATGTCCAAAATTATTATATAAGTTTTTCCTATGCCACTTGCAACCTGCTTTTCTCTGAAGTAGAGACATTTTTGCTTCAAATTAAATCAACTTCTTAAGATTCAGGATCCATACACACACACACACATGCACTGAGAGAGAGAGAGAGAGAAACAAGGGGGGAGGAATATAAACCCAGCGCAACCATTAAATTATGATGCTGGAAAAGAAATTCAGAATTTCTGAATTTCAAAATCTATTAGAGTTTAGAATGCAGCTTTTCCCACATCTATGATACCAGTTGACTATTTAACTTTGACTAGAAAATATATATTCAGCTTTTGTTTGAGTTTGATCAAACTGATAATAATGGGACTACTTAGTCTTGTAATTGCATGGGAATATCATATCATCACATGTATGAGAGAAAAAAAAAACAGTAATCCACTGTAAGAAAGAAAATCACGAGATTTTAACTTTGAACAACATACAGCAACAGTTTCAAATAAAAAAGCCAGTGCACAAATTAAGGTAACTGACCTTCAAGCTGCCACGGCAAGAACATGGTGCTTCCATGTTTGTATCAGCATCCTCATCGTGGCAAATTCTACACTCTACAAATTCACTAGGAGATGAATGGGTATTCACATCTATTTTATGGAAAGAGTCCATACTATCTTGGCTTGCTGTGGGTGTTGGGTGCTGAAACTGATATGTGCTCTCTAAGGCAGCTTCTAGGGTAGATTCAGTGAGCAATCGATCCACCAACAACACAAAATGATCCCCCATCCTGTAAATTACAAAAGAAAATCAATTCAAAATAATCTAAGCAGCCCCAACTTGAAATTCTAATTTCAATCTCCACCAAAAGTTAAAACAGAAATTTAAATATCAACATAATTCTCCGTAATTCCAATTCATTACACCAATTAAAATAAACCAGGAAAGAAAACAAAAATCTGCAATAGCAACTGAAAACCTAAGTCAAAAACAAGCCAAATGCTGTGTCTAGTGATGGGTCAGTGTATGACATTAAAGGCCACCAAAAAATTAAAGCTCTCACTGTCCATCACCTATTAAACAAAGCCTTTGCTCCATCAAGAAGAAATTTAAACTTTGGAATGAGTAAAGAAAAATGACTAATTTATTAATTTCTCTTATTTCAACACTTTTCTCAGAAATCCAGGGAGGGAGAGAAAAAAAAAAAGGAACCCCCATTTGTTTGAGAATGTAACTATCAGGGCTTTGAAGGCCATAGTTGAAGTGGTAGAAAGCAACTAACTTTGCATGAAAAAGATGCAGAACATGTATCATAAAGAGCCAAGAAAATCTGAAAATGCAACAACAAAGAAACAAGAAAGATTTGCGAACATCACCTCTAACACAGTCAAAAGAACGTAAGCATCGGTATAGATATGAACCCTAGTCATCAGAAGAAAACAAAATAGAAGTTAGACAAAAATAATTTGTGGGACAATAATAAAACCAAATCCCCAGATCTTCTTATCTTAAAAGTTTAGTATTTTTAGCTACTTGAGGAAAAAATTTTATGATTTTTTTTTTCAGTGAAACAAGATCCCACATAAGAATCCAAAATATGTTTTCCTTCCTGTCACTTTGTTTTCTCATGAATGAAAGTTGGGGATAAAGGAACCTAATTACTAGCCAAGAGCAGAACAATGAAACATAATTATCAATGCAACAGGATATTTATCCATACATTTAGAAACCAAGTACTAAAGAGTTGTGAGAATAAACCCAATAAAGCAGGTATGGGTAAAAGAGCAATGCTCAAGCTGCATCAAGATCAATAAAGGACCATCAGGCAGGAAAGGAAAAAGAAAAGAGAAATAAGAGAGATAAAGCCGAGCAACAAACAGAAAAGGGGGAAAAATAATAAAAAGTGAATGCACCTTTTGTGCAAAATGAGAAGCTATAATGGATAGGCCTTGAAAGCAGAAAATGCATCTCTAGGAAGTTGAATTAGGGACATTTAAAATTTGGGATGACACAAGGAAAACCCAGAAAATAAAATGCACGATAAAATCAACCAAAGCTTTTATTTTTACTAATTGTTTTATTTTTACCGAAAATAAAAGAAAGAAAACCCAGAAACCAAAATGTAGAAGAAACAGAAATCAAATACAAAACTACAAATGCAGAGAGAGATGAGGACAGAAAGTGAGAGAGAGGTTGAAAGAGATATGGCCCTGATGAATAAATGATGTAATGATTGACATGTGGGTAAAGATTAAATGAGAGAGAGAGAGAGAGGGAGAGACTTACAGGACTGGGAATGTGATTCCCTGCAATGGAAGAAAGCAGCAATCTTTCGCTTTGTAACCTGTGTTTCTTGAAACGAAGCAAGAGATTGAGTGTAGTCTTTGTATATACTAGTATTACAACAACAACAATGGCAATGAAATGAAAAGTACTACTAATCAAATCCCCAAGAGAACCCCACAAAAACCCATTAGAAAGAAAGCAACAAAAGCAAGCATTTTTCTTCCTTTGGCTGGACAAGATCGAACCAAGCATTCAGAGGACGTGTAGAGGTGTGTGTATATACGTGGGGGAAAGTGACGAAGAGGGAAAGGTGAGAGGATTAAGAAAGGGAAAGGAAAAAAAAGAGAGATTCTAAATTTCTAACCGCATCCCACGTCTCGCACTATTCCTCTTCTCTCATCTTGCTTTCCTAGTTTTTCTTTTTTACTTTTTACTTTTTGGTCATTCAATTTCTCACCATGCTTTGTACAGTTGGTTGTTGCTCGATTATCGCCGCTAGGCTTGGTTGCGTGATTATGGCATTATGGAACCTATAGAATGGTAAAAACAACTATTTGGTGTGACCACAAACTACTTGGTAAAGATCCTCAAACTTTATCTTGAGTATTATTTTAGTTCACAAATTTATTTTTTGAATTACATAGTCGACGAAGTTTCACCTATGTATAACTTTAGTCAATTTTATTTATATTTTTTTGTCAATTTAGTCACATATTTCACATTAGAGGTAAAGAAAGAGGAATGATTTATCATTCTTATATTTCAAAAATAGCTCACATGTTTGACACGTAACTAAATTTGACAGAAAAAAGTGAATGGAATTTGACGGAATGGACTTATGTGATACATGGGTGAAAATTCGAAGACTATAAAATTCAAAAAACAATTAAGTTCTTGGACGAAAGTGATATTAAGAGTAAAATTTGAGGACCATTGTTTTCATTTAATCTATCTTATATCTTGATGTGGTGTTATCTTCTCTTCAAATATGTTTACAATTTTTAAATATATTATTTAGAATTTAGAGTTTTAGATATTAATAACTAGAATTCAACTAATATGAGAACTAATTATGAGAAACTATGAGAGACAACTTAATAATAACTCTAATTTGTCAGCTTTATATATGTTAAGTTTTAATTATGAGATTTTAAGCTCCACAAAGTCCATTTTACAACCTAGGAGAGTATGCTGTGAATTCATCAGTGAATGAGGTAAAAAACGAGATAAGAAATAAAATAAGTTTGGATGAAGTTTTTTCTTTTTCTTTTTTTCAAAGGTTAGTAATTTAAAACTGGTTATTGGGTAATAAATGGATATGGTAAGGTTAAATATGTGTTATTGGATTAATCTAAGGACTATTATAAAACAATTTATCATAATTAGTCCCTCTTACTAAGCATTCTGGTAATAATTGTATATGTACTATGATTTGAATGGTTTGATAAAATATCACATAACAACAGATTCTAAATATAAATCTTAATGGGTGTGGGTACACTAGGCACTACTTGACTAGGGTACCGTTTGGTTGGCTTGGCTCATATATATACTAAGTACTAATTCATTAATTCTATGTACACTTATTAATTTAATGTGTACATTTATGTTATTTTAAAAGACAATTATAACTTTTTAAGCGTATTTAATGTAAATTCAACTCAATGTTTATTTAATGAAGTTAGATTATTTATTAACTACTAGTTATTAGTTTAGTAGTACTTGAACTTCTCTTTATAATAGAAAAATAATTAGATTAATCGTATTGAACATCTCAAAAAGATTCACTTTTTATCAACAAAAAAAAAAATCATGTTTTTGTATATTTATAGGTGATAGAATAGAATAGGGAAAGAGCACAGCCTGACATAAAACTATCATGATTCATGAGTATGGTGTTGCTTGAGTTGGAGACTTGACATGTAGTTCGGTAATCGGTATGCCAATTGAAGGGTTTTGATTGATCAGATTATAATTCTCTACTACATAAGAAGTAAAGTGATTTTAGTATTTCATAACTCATGGACTTAGTTTAAAATGCTATTTCTTCCTCCTCACAACAATGCTAGGTGGCATGCATAAAGTATGATTTAGTGCAGTAGGATGTATTATAGTTGGATGCAACCCATCTAGCTCCTAGGCCTCCTAGAGCTAACTTGGGCCAACTTTTGGATAACATAGCTTTGGTCTTGGGCTTCCCTTCGAAGGATTTGAAGTAAGGGTTTTTTACGTAAATACCACATGAACTATAGAGATTGTGCTCCCGTACTACTAAAACTTTTTTTTTACTATTTACCACATGAAATTATTAATATGTGCCAATATGGCACCTATAATCAATTTTTCTGTTAAATCATCAATTTTTTTTTAAATTTCCGAATTTGCCCTCAAGTGTAATTAAGAAAAACAAAAACTTTTTAAGAGCAAATTTAGAAATTTGAGAAAAAAGTTAATGATTTAACTGAAAAATTGACTATAGGTGTCACATTGGCACATATTGANAATTTCAGGTGATAAATGGTAAAAAAAAAAAAAGTTTGGATGGTATGGGAGCACACTCCTTATAGTGCAGGTGGTACTTGCGTAAAAAAGCCTTTATAATAGAGACTTGGACAGTTGGACTTGCAAAGCTCTCTATTTTAATTTAGCTA